>JAUTDX010000534.1:0-126350 GCA_030844895.1 Ambrosia x helenae | reverse complement strand
GTTTTAAAACTAAAAGTAAAACAATTTCTTATTTATGGTGAATTTGAACTAAAACGAATTTATTCGAATTCGAGTTTCTTATTCGAATCGAATGCGAAATCGAATAAATTGAATTTTAAGCGAATACCAATCAAATACGAATTCAAGTAAATATATTAAAAATTCGAGAAATTCGATTCGAATAATTCGAAATTTCGTTATTCGATTCGTTAAACACCCTAAAAACTATGCAATACTCGAATGCAATGCAACAAAGGGTTGTACCATTTAAATCTATCATTGCATCAAGGAGTTGCACACACCTTTAACACTAATGGAGTAGAGCACCAATGGGTCCAAGGTGATAACACTGAGGTGGAGTATCGAGAGGTGACACGATTGCAAGAAAACGATGATCTTGGAGAGGCGAGTTAGCCGTTTTTCGCGATAGGATCCGAGATTGGCATGTGTTTTGGACCAAATTGACCTCAATATCAGCCATTGTTGGCTTACTATTTGAAGTGTTGTTGTTGGGAACTTGAGACCATGTGTACTGTGGCTAGAGAAAAGTTTGTTAAAACAGAGTGGCACTTTTGGTATTTCACACTCCTTGGTAGGAAAATTAGTATTTTGGTCAAGAATGGTTGCCACTTTGATTTTGTTTGAGTCAAAAGAAACTTTTGAGCCTCAAGTGATTGCAAGAGGTGCTCAAGCTCCTTTACAAATTCTATTGCACCACCAACTATTGAAGCTTGATCACCCTGTAAAATTAATTATATGTCATTAATCATTTTAGTTAAACTAACAAAGAGTAGAGTTATATACATTTGTTGCTTTTATCACATGCTAAGTTGCATATGATTATGAATGTCAGAAAACATTAATGCTTAACTTTTGTTACAATTTTGACAAAAGTTAGAATATATATAGAAGTCACTCATATTTCATTAGATTGAAATTACAAATGTATATCAAAAATACATTTCTTTAAGGTCACAAATGTTGTATTTTAGGCGAATTTATCCTATTTTATTTATCTAAGTAATAAACAGACGTCATCTAGTCAAGGAACTACCTTTAAATTTTATAGATGATAAGAATACCAAATAGGCAAATATCAATAAGAAACAATTCAACATATAAAAAACCTACTTTGTCATTTTACTTCATTCTAGCCTCCTTGGTAGAAACTCCAAATCAACATCACTACCCCACTTATGGTGATCTTGGTTAAAAAAAACATAAGTAAAATACAAAAGTGTCTTCAACTTTCATTTTTCTAAATTATTCATATAAATCACCAATTAACTTTGTATGGGGGAATATGTTACCTAACAAAGTTTTTTTTCATACCTATTTTCTTATAGTCATTTAAACTTTTAAAAAAATAAAACATATGAAACTTAATTACTAATTATACTCTATTAAGTTTACTTGAATTAATAACATAAAAAATCACCCAGAACTAGCTGGATTTCATAATTATTGTATTTAACTCATTTCATTTATATGATTATGAATTTTTTTATAGCAATGATAACACAATAACTTAAAAGGTTGTGTAGTTAAAAAAAATGAGTGGTTTTATTTGAACAATATTTGAAACTTTGTTATATTTCATCATTTAAAAAAAAAAAAACATTACAATTCCGGATCATTATACAATTTAAATTAAGAACGCAAAATTTATGTAAAAAGAAACGAACCCTTTGGATATATGATTCTGCAAGAGAGACCGCAAGATGTCTAGATAATGGTTCATCTGTTTCCTACGGTTCCTCTCGACAGCAATGTGAGTCACTCTTTGAGCCTCTGCATCTTCTTTGCTCTTACAAACCCTCGGCTTTTTCCCCCTCTTCTTCCTCCATGCTCCGCCTTCAACCGCCATGTTTTGATCGTTGTTTGGTTGCGCCGCGGTTATTGCAGGTGAAGAAGTAGAGGGAAGAGGGTTGCAATGGAAGGAGGTGGTTTCATGGATTATAGAGTTAAGGAGTTGGTCACAAAAACTAGTTATTTGCATTTTAACCTCTCTCTCAAGTATGTGATCTCACTCTTGTGATTTATTACTTATATAGGAAGATAATAATGTCGAATTTTACAAAATGAATCATATGATCCATCTCGTCATTTTAGAAATAAGTCTTTACAATGGCATATGTAAAAAATGAAAAGGTGACATGTGGAAAATATGGCTCTAGTTAAACTAAACTCTTAAAATGTGGTTTTTAATAAATTAGTTAAATGTAGTGACGGAGTCAAATTATTTTCTAAAGAATAAGACCCCCCCCCCCCCCCCCCCCCCTCATTTAACGTTGTGAAATCCACATTGCCCCGTTAATAGTTATGTGGCATGGTGTTTGGCGCCCAATTGATGAGGTGACACTTCCTTATTGCCCACTAAAATGTTTAGTGTTAAGTGTACACTTAGATGTAGCATATCTTGTTATTTACACTAGCTTAGGTTAACTGTTTAATAAATTATTAAGACACCCTTATAATTTAAAAATAATAATAACAATAAATTAGGTAATTCATAACATTCCCTTCTTCATGCCCGTCGCGATCCTTGCTGCCTATGTCGTTACCTTCACTACTAGTTGTCATAGAAAAATATGATAAGTGAAAATGCGATATTATTTTGATATCTTTTATTTAAAACGGCTCAATTTAATATGAATCCATTATGGTCATAACTAGTTTTGGTCAAAACCAAACTAGTTTGATATGTTATCCGACCACGACCACACCGCTATTTTTACAAACACCGGTTAAAATGATGGAAAAAGAAAGAAGAGGTCAATCAGTGAAGGACATATTTTACCAATTGTCGTGTCTAACTCAATTATTGAAAGAATATGATATTAAATTGTTTACAAAAGGGGAATTTAGAAAATTTTGTTTATATATATCTTTATTTTTATGTCTCTGCAAGAAAGAAATGATCTTCTTGTTATATATAATACACACGTAACACATTAGAGTGGTTAGAGGGTGCCCACGTTTAAAAAAAAACTATAGCAATATCATACATAAATTAAATAATTGGTTTAAAAGCCAACAGTGTGTTTTTAAATTATTGTACTACATGTTTTTAAAAGTTGCATTAATAAAACTCATAAAATTGACACCAATACAAAGAAGGTATAAAACTTATAGGATGATATAAAGTGATTAGCCGGGGCTAAAAATACTAACGTTGTGTTCTCGAGTTCAGTTAGCAAGGCAAATGGAAAGAAAGGATGAGGTATCCCTCCCTTTCTTTTCCTCTTTTTTCTTTCCCTTTTCTTTCCTTCCAATATGGAAGGACATAATTTTGCCTTGTTTTCCCTTCATTTCTTTTCCTTTCCTTTCAAAAACAAACTCTGGAACACACAAATCTTCCATCCTTCCATTTCCTTCCCATACAAAAAACTCAGGAACACAACAAATCCTTCCATTTCCTTTCCTTTCTCCCCTTAAGTGAACTCGGGAACAGAGCGTAAAAGATAATATTGTTATTTAACAGTTGAACAAACTAGCAACACACTTCCTAAATTCATTTTATATATGTTGATGTAATTAGATGTGTCGAATGTCAATCGTCTGATAATATATTGAAACTGACACACCGTAATGGGATGTGTCAAAGACACCAACCCAACATATTTGTAACTATACGAACAAGCATATAGAAAATCTTTGTTACAAGAAAAAGATATATGATTAACACGTTGCATAATAGATTGAAAGTTACTTTCCTCTCTCTAGGATATACAATCAGTGGTTAAAAGTTAGGAAGTAAAATCTCTATTACTAAATCTGAAACTAAACATTTAGAAAAATCTAAATAAAAAGGAGATGATTTATACAAACAAGAAAAGTAAAAATAAAATGTATATCGCAAAATGAAAAAAAAAAAAAAAGCGATCATTTATATAAAATGTATAAATTGATTTCAATCATCATATACATATAACTATTACATCAATCATCGATTATAAATAGTAACTGTATTATTTTTCTGTAATTACAAATCAAACCCCTTTTTGGTGTATAGTCCCAAAAAGATCAATGATGAAAATTTAGACAGATAGACATAGGTCTTCTGGCAAGAAAAAAAAGGGCAGGAAGGGTCCATGTCCAGTTCAATTATGCTACAATAAGGCAATTATAACACAAGCCAGATTAGGAAAAATTAAAGCCGGTGCAAATAAATAAATAATTTGACAAAACTGGATTTTATAAATGGCTCTATTGGCACACCCCCGGCTCTTATTTGCACACCATGTTACCATATACATCGCATATAGGGTCATATGCGTTGTATGGAGGTCTGATAATGAGAATGTTGTGGCTTCCTGTACGTCACGTGTAGGCCTATACGCCGCGTATAGGTCCTGACATGACTCTGACCGATGGACATTAATAAATCGTGAGAGTTTGTGCAATCCTCTATACGTGGCGTATAAAGCTATGCGCCACGTATAGAGGGGTATGCAAGCAATTTTTGGGGTGTACCATTACCACTAGTAGTTGTATATTCAGACCATTTTCAGTAAAGAACTACTAGGACCTTGTTATGCATTTGTACGAGATAGTTTGTTGATTTAACGAGAGAGACATAGAAAGTTTTCCTTATGAAGTTGAGAATTCGAGTTCCAAGTGGACAATAGTGCAAACTTATAGGTGATTAAATTGTTGTTAAAAAGTGATTATATAATTGACTTACGTACGTATTGAGTTAAAACAAAATGTACCGATGTTTATTCGATTCACATGGTTCTATATTTGTTCTTGTTGTATATTCGACATTCTTTTATTCTCGTAAAGGATAAATATCAATAAATACTATGTGATTTTTATAGTTATATTTACACTATTAGAAAACTGGGCTATTGTCACCAAAAGTTGCTACCTAAAAAAATAGTAGCAAATTTAGCAACCTTTTTTACACCAAAATATGTATTATAAGATAAGGTAACTAATCGGTTGCAAATTTTGACACCGTTTATTTTTTGTGATAAATTCGTGAGAAAAATAATAAAAAATAATAATTTATAAAAAAAAACAACAAACCTACTGGAATTGTGACCACCTTAGCGGTAGCAAATTTAGAGACCAAATTGCTACCATATTAGCCACGATAAAACTGGCTATTGTCACCAAAAGTTGCTACCTCGAAAAATGATAGCAAATTTAACAACCGATTTTACACCAAAATATGTATTATAAGATAAGCTAACTAACCGGTGGCAAATTTTGACACCGTTTATTTTTTGGTGACAAATTCGTGAAAAAAAAAAATATAATTATATCTTAATTTACTTATTTTTAAACAACACATTTTTTACGCAAGTTCGTCTTTGATGGAGCTCGAACTCTTAACCTCAAGGAAACAACACCTTAACAACTTAACTTTAATGGATTTATAAATTAAACCAAACCCCCACCCAGATTTCTATTTACTTGATGATATTTTATAGCGATAAAACAAATATGATGTCACAATAAAATTTAAATAATATAAATAAAACAGTTAAATATTATTTGATTTTCTTCACTTTATAACTATAGATATCATAGACGTTATATATCTATACTATATTATAAAGAATAAAAGAAGGATTCCAATCAGAATTAAGTAATTACAACATTATATGCTTATGGTATAACAATTTGTGAAGTTAGTAAAGGGTCAAAATGGTCTTTCTACATGGAGTATTAAATTAGATGAAATAGAGAGTAATCATTTTACATAAGATTAATTGTTCTTAAGTAATTATAAATGATAATGCACATTCTACAAACCTTTTAAGTTATATGCATAATTAAATTTCAAATAAATATGTAATCATAACCATTAAAACCTTATTCCTTACTAATGCTAACTCACGACTCTTCATGTCCTAGGGAAAATAGTAAATAAATATAGATGACAACCTTTCACTTTTCTCACTTCCCTCATACATTAGTTACTAACAACACATTTCTTTCTCTCATTCTACAATGATCAAGGGAAGGAACACTCCAAACGATCTTTAATCTGGTAAGTAAATACGAATATGCTCATATATCTTATTCACTATTGTACGTTCATCTTTTATTGATAATCTCGTGATTTTTCTCTGAAAATCTTAAAACACTTTCTCATTCTCTTTGACATCAAACCACATTGGAAGCAATACCCAAAGTGTTGTGACGTCTTTGAAACACAAATCTTATAAGTATATTCATCCATGCACGTTAAAACCTATTAGTGACTTTAATATTTATTAATATCTAATAACCTTTTTTTTATTTCTGATAGTTATCATAAAATTTGGTTCATGAACACTTTTAAATTGGATAGCATCAAATTGGTTTTTTTTTTTTTTTGTTTTCTAGACGACAACCATAATAATAATATTAAGGGTTTATTAAAAGTAATGTGTTAGAATACTTTAGTAACAGGTTAGAAGGCGGTTTTATTCATATGACTCAAGTTTTTTATTTCTTTTTTTTTTTACTAAACTACTAGATCTATAACATCAAGAGAACTAAATAGAGTTTGTCAAGTTAACCATGCTTTGTATAGTTTAATTTTTTGTATTGTTTTAGTACCCTAAGCTGTCGTGGTAGATGTAATAGTGACAGAATATAAAACGAAAATAAAGCTCTCGGTAAAAGAAGAAGATGGAGTAGTGATATAGGAAGATAAAACTCTCGGTCGCTCTTTTTATGAGTCTCAATGATGAAGACTGGTGGTCGAACAATGTAGTTGGTGTATGTAACAAAAGTTGATTTATGACATACGAAATTTATTCTTAAGTTACTATCTTCATGACTGACTGATATTTTCCTATTCTTGTGTTCGAATTTTAATATTTTGATAGTCATGTGTTTTTTATTATTTAATTCTGATATGTAACGCTCATGACATTTGGAGACCACAACGATCCTATGAAAAAAGAAAATTAACAAAAGTACTATAAAATATATTTCGAGAGGCTTGATAAACTAAGTAACTAACATAAAATAAGTGTGACATTACAAATTATAATCAATGCCGCATCGCGCGACACTAACATTTCATTATTTACTTCAATATAAGTCGTCTCGCCGCATCGCGCGGGCATCCCGCTAGTAAATAATAAAACCTAATCAAGCTTCTCGCTATTTTTTTCTTAATATTTTCAACATGGGACAACAAAAAAATAGTGCAATTTATATATTTTGAATCAGTTTCCATCTTAAAAATCACACATGTCGATATTCAAATTTTCAAAGCCATTATTTAAGTATAAATGCATCTTAATTTTGAGGTGATCAATATAATGATCAGTAAAGCGTATCGAAATGAAAATGTAGTCATGTAACAAAAAAAAAAAGTTTCTTCAAAAGAATTATGAAATATAAATATCTCACTCTCTCGGTACATACATCTATAGAAAGCGATTGAAATAAAAAGATAAATTAGTATCTGAATTCTGAAGAATAGAAAGAAACCGTGACTACCGAGTATATTAACTCACCAGTTAAAAATGATATTGTGAGAAAAATATAAATAATAGGTAGTTAAAATTGTAACTAACTTGTGTAATAAGTTTTGATTACGTAAATCCCTTCCCATTTCAAAGATGTGTAACCCAAGAATGGTGTCTTCAACTTACATATATTGCTATAAATTATAGATATCGTATACGTTATATATAAATTTTAGCAAGTATAACGCATGCGAATCATTCTACCTCTCTCTCGAAAAAAATAATTACTTTTTACAATGAGTTACCAACTTAGGGAGGGGCGCCACCAGCAGATCATCCGTGGAGCACCTCCACCACACCAATTGCAGCCCTCTCATCGACAGTACCACCCGTGAAGTTTTCTGATTCCCCTCTCTCCTCTACATACGTGAGGTGGACCACAATAATACACAGGACTACTAAAAACCCACTACCCGGGTCACCAGCAGCGGTGAACCATGTGGGTAGTGGGTACCAGCGCCATTCACTATTGCACCGCGCCATCCCTTATATATATATATTAACTTTAACTTTGATGTATATTAATTTTAACCATGAAAAGGCCATGCAAGTCTTGAGTGAGAGTACTCTTACAGGTTGGAAAGGTCTATAATTGTTTTAACATCTTCGAACCTTTCTTTTTTACTTTATGAAAGATCATCAATCAATGATGGTTAAAGTGAAAGCAGACTACGGTTGGCCGGTTTTATGGTCAAACATGAATCCCAAGAAAGTCAAATGACTTTACGGAAGTGAATTATAAAATATATATATTTTTTATTTTTGTCAAACAGTAGGTTTTAATAAATTCTTTTTTTTATTATATGTTTACTGGTTGTGTGGTACGAATGTACGATGATAATGATATTTAACTTAACATTTTTAAGTACATATAAAATCAATACATTATGTTTTGAAATAATATCTTGTGTTTATTATTTCAATTCGTGGGATTTTAATACATTAGATACTTCATTTGACTACATGGTGAACTTTCTTCCATGTTTTGAAATAATGTTTTGAAATAATATTTTGGTTTGTTTCTTTCCTTTTTATCTAGTGATAAAAAGAATTATATTAAATAAAACAAATAACATGTCATAAAATTTTAAAAAAAAATCATAAAAACTAATTATCATCCTCGCCATCTTGATCTTCATCGTTGTATCGAAGAAGATTCTAAATGTGTTCAACCAAATCTGTTCGAAGATTGTGACGTGTTTGTTTGTTAAAAATATCATGTATGTTTAACTCTCTTGCTTCAGCACCGACGTCTTCATAATCTGATTGCGTTTCCTCCTCGTATTCGCAAATTGTTTTTCCTTCATCATTCAAAATAATGTTATGTGAAATAATGCACGTGTACATCACGTTTCTTACTCTATATTTTTCCATGATCCTACACTGTACGCTTAAAAGGTGTCATCGTTTCTGCAAAACACCAAAAACTCGTTCGACGTCTTTTTTTGCTGCCATTTGAGTTTTGTTAAACTTTGTTCTCTTATCATCTAACGTGGTTTTGTTTACAAATGATTTTATAAACACAACATTATTAGGGTAAATTCCATCCGTTAGATAGTATCCGTGTTTGTACTCCACACCATTTACAAAAAAAAAGGCCGTTGATCCAACACCGTTTATGTAGTCGTTGAAAATGGTTGATTGATTAAGTATGTTTAGATCGTTATTTGAACTGGTCATACCGAAAAAAATGCATGCCAAATCTAAAGATCTTGTGATATGATCGCTTCAAGCATCATAGCCGGTTTTCTATGATACCCATTAGAGTGTTGGTCGTGCCATGTAGTTGGATATAATTCACACTCCCATTTCATACAATCTAGACTACCGATCATCCCGGGAAAACCATGGTAACATGGCCGTCTCCGAGAACGCTAAAAAAAATTGGGTGGGCCAAAATTTTGTAAAGAGAAATAAATTTAAATAAAAAAAAACTTAATATGGTGCTAGAGCCAAGGCTTGAACTAGAGAACTTTACATTAAATTTGCATGGTTTTCCAACTCCACTAACAAGACTTTTATGTATAAAACACAAATATATATCCTAAATATAGAATTTAATATATATATATATATAGGGGAGGGTTATCTTGAGAACGCTAAATATTGTGAGAACCGTGAGAACAAGTAAAAAAATCAATCAAAATCAAATTTTTTTAATACAAACCTCATTATAATCAAAATACAACATTAATAAATGAATGTTCTTTACAAATAATTCATCTTTTCTTGCAAAAACACTTTCAAATTAACTTTTTACACATGTGTAAATGAAACAGTTTACACATGTATAAACAGTAAATTTACACATGTGTAAAAACAATTTTTTTTCGTATACGTTTGAATTTTTACGCGTAAATTGTGTTTTTGGGATTGTATTTTAGTAATAAAGATAAATGTAAAAAGAAATTTTGAATTTGAATGGTTTTAGGTGCCGTTCTCACGGTTCGCACGAAATATAGGTGTTCTCAAATTAACTTTCCCCTATATATATATATGTATATTTTTTAAAAAAAGTTCGGGCCCATTTGTGGGTCGGGCCCTGAGCCGGTGACCACCCAGCCCATGCTCAGGGCCGGCCTTGCATGGTAATTTTGATGAGCATCCAAAATTTGTTACATGTCACCAAACATAGATTTTCTCAAATATATTTTTAGGTAGAGTATAATAATATATTCACAAAAATGATGAAGATTAGCGCTTGCCACTCGTTCCGACATTTTTAAAGAGTAATCCATTATGTCGGAACCGGTGTCATAAACCAATTGTCTAATCGCGATTGTGACTTTTTGTAACGTGCTAAATCCCAAACTACCCTGCGCATCATGTTTTTTTTTTAAATTCAAATCTACTTTCTAAATTATTTACAATATTCAGAAACAAAGATACAACTCATACGAAAACTCCGCCTAAAAGTCATATCATCATATGTTAGATTAGGTGCAAAAAAATCACTTACCAATAACTCATGTGCGGTGGGTCGATCACGTACTATATTTCCTCCTTTTGGGTTGTGAACTCCCTCCGTCTTCAGTGATAGACTTAACGACCGTCCGAACCGCTGATATTATTTGTTCCACTTTCTCGTCAAATGAAGATGATAAAAGCCTCGGGTCAATTGAAGATGATGACGAAGACGATGATCATGAACTTTCATCTTCCGTTTTGTGGAAATGATGAATATGGTAGATTGGTTGATGAATTTCAGAGTGAAGAATGTGTTTCTACGCTTGTATATCAGATGTGGTGAAGAAGACGATGCTCATTGTGGGTGGGCTGTGGGGTGGCGTGGTAATCGAACAACCAATATCAATACCAAAGTTGGGATATAGCATCGAAACTCAGGAGCAACTAATGGACATTGGACTATAACTAAAATCCCATCAAATCAATGGCACCATTCATGTAATATTTCTGTATTGAGTCTAAAATTTTAAAAACATATATTAATTAAAAAAATGTGAAGGAGAAGAGGATTGAGGATATCCATATAAAACTACAAACTGACAAATGGTTGTGGCACTTAGGCGATATGGTATGGAATGGAGCCCTTATAGATTTCATTGCTTCATATCAGCACCACATAGACAGGAGTTGAATTCAATAACACTCATGCAATGGGATAACGCCGCTTTAATCAATAAAAGGAAAAAAAAAAAGAAAAACAGAAAAAGCAAACAAAAATATTTGATTGGTTGTGATAAATGTAACCCACTTGATCACTCCATTGCCACTCGTTATTATGCTCACGAGCATTCAATTGCGCTCAGGAAATGAAAAGGGACGCTATTGGCGGGGGGGTGGAATCGGGCCACACAATATTATAACTTTGCAAGAGCTTCAACCTGTACGATCCCTATAACTTCCAACTAAATGCGAGTGAGGGAAATTTTTGCAGAGTACGCTTCGACAACGGCCCTACTTCTACAAATCAACGGCTGGGACGATCTTGAGAGATGGTCAAGATTTGACTTTTTTTATGAAAGTAATGTTTCATGTTTGATAGTGAGAAACCCCAGCAAAGGACTGAGGAACACTGGTGTGATGTTGGTGTGGCCTCCCTTAGACCAGGGTCCAACTTGTCAGACACCCTGCCATGGTTATCCATATGACCACATGCCTGCTCTCAAATCTCAATAATGCAACTCTCTTTTTTTGGCTACTTGCTTTTGATTTTCAGCCAAAAAGATTTGTAATTTGATATATTTACTTTCATTGAAATGGTATAAGTAAAATAAATTCTAAATTTAAAAAAAAAAAAAAAAACATGTCACACCAGATGAAACCTCTAAATCCCAAAATTTAAATTCAGGAAACTATTTTGAACCATCCAATTTGACATCGGGTCAAAGCTCTAACCACAGGAAGTCAACAAAGGCGAAGTACCGATATAAGATGAGCCCCGCCACGGCCCACACACTACTGCAAGGTGGATTCAAGCTATATGAAACTTACTACTCAAGTTCACCAATCTAGTCTGCATAAATCCTAATAAGCTTTTTAGGAACCTTCCATGAGTTCCTGCTCAGGATGGGTCTCTGCATTTTGCCTGACATCTGCACAGAACCACCTGCATCAGCAGCATGTGCAGTTACAGGCAGATGCAGATACTGCATGACCTGCCGACGGTCCACATGGTGAGGCATGGTTTTGAACCATAACCCATTGGTTTGCCTCTC
Source organism: Ambrosia x helenae (assembly GCA_030844895.1). NCBI lineage: Eukaryota > Viridiplantae > Streptophyta > Magnoliopsida > Asterales > Asteraceae > Ambrosia > Ambrosia x helenae. The sequence continues at coordinate 114,190 of JAUTDX010000534.1, read as the reverse complement.
CGTCAACCACCGGTCAGCCACCATATCATCGTAGTTCTACCAAGAAGACGCACTGCTCAGTGTTACTTGTCGAACTTTCTAGTGCCACATCAGGTACTTGTGGAAACTAGTCATTTCACAGGTCAGATATATAAGTAACTGTGGAAGCAATTAGTTCATGATCTTATGATAAAAAGACTTGTATTAAAGCTATTTCGTTTGATTTATGTCACTATTTATATGATTTTTTTCACTTTATATGTCACAATTGTATGAGCAAAACCAACAACTGGTATAAATATGTTTACACATGTAACAACATTTGTTTTACTATTGTTAACATCCAACCCCTTATACCAACTAATATTGTGTGTTTTGCCCACCAAAAGCTCAGCTTAGATTTGGTTATGCGGTTATGCCTATGTGGGTAGAGACTTCCCAAAAGGTCACATATCCTGAATTGCTCCCACCCAAACACTCTTAACTGTGAAGCTCTCCTCTCATCCACATTTAAGATGGTATTTGAGAGGGGCATTCTTTATGTCCTTGTACCTCTTTTGAATGATGTCAACTCTCAAGGTGTGATGAACTCAAAGGTTTCCTAAAAATATACTTCCACCAAGTTATTTCAAAGATCTACAATCAATTTGTCAATTTAACCCCTCCATTACAATCTTATAGATTTGCTTTAACATTGATATTTATTGACTATAAGCAAAGGAATATCCAAGTTGACTACTTAAAGTGTCTGTTACAAAAGCATTAGAAGAACAATTGCAATTTGCAAACAAGTCAACAATCTATATCTAAATCTTAGTCAAGAATTCAAGATAGATTTTCAAACCATGCATGGTTGACAACTTGACAAGTATTATTTAGGCCAACAAACACAAAAAAAAAAAAAAAAAAAAAAAAAAAAAAAAATCGTTGTGATATCCAGCATAAACATATAAACTAAGAAGGCATCAAAGCAATTAAGATTATAAGTTTATACTACATGGAATTATAATTACAGATTGAGGTTTGAACTATACCTGTTTCCCCATGAGCACAGATGCAGTTACTTCCATGCTTACAATAACCAGATCGTTCCCATCTGCTGCAAATCCTTGTTTTCCAATACAATGGTTTCATGTTTACCATTCATGCTAGTGGTAGTAGTGCTAAAGGTGGATATGTTGCTGCTACTGGTGATCGTGATGGCAGTGGTGCTAGTGGCGATGATGATGCCGGTCCTCAGTCACAGTTGCTGCTGCATTTCAATAACCACCACTTGATCCGGGACCCACAACTCTAGCCAAAACTTCCTCAGATTTCGGCTTCCTCATCATGAATATAAATGCAGTTATCCCAAATGCACAGGCCTCTTCAAAGAAGTATTGCTTGCAGTATCGGAGTTTGTAAGATCAAGTTCTGTCCCTACAAGGCCAGAAGGCACAAATTTTGGAATTTGAAATGATTAATTAACATAGCTCCATCCCCTCCATAAGTCGAATTGGAAGTAGTAGCACCAGATGATGTGAATCAGCTTCATCTCTACTGATGATGTGAATCACATTTCCACCACCTCGACAAGTATCCATTTTGGAGGCGGCCGAAACCCTTGGGATATCTTTTCTAAGTTAACACTAATAAAAGTACGCAAAACCTTAGAAAAGACATGGCAATACATACGATGTACAGCTCCAAAAACAATATCGCAGAGCTACCTTTCGTTTCTTACCCATAACAGAAAGAGCTAGGATCTAAAAACATAAGATTTAGGCTTATATATTTGATCAACCATTTAGATAAATGCAAATAGGAACCTAAACATCCAGATAAAACCTCTAAATCCAAAATTTTAAATTCAGGAAACTATTAAAAGTTAAAACCATCCAATTTGCATCAAGTCAAAACTCTAACCATATTAAGTCAACAAACGCAAAGAAATGAAAAATTATAAGCCCAAATAATCTACGGCATGGAGTCATCAATCCAGTCACCATAAATCCCATTGATCTTTTTAGGAACCTTCCACGCGTTTCTGCTCGGAATGGGTCCCTGCATTGCGCCTGACGTCTGCCAAGAACCACCTGCATCAACAGCAGGTGCTGCTACAGCATGACCTGCCAACGGCCCAGATGGTGCGGCAAGGTTTTGAACAATGGCCCGTTGGTTTCTCTCTCCGGCAACTGGTCCACCACCATATCGCTGCAGTTCTGTCAAAAAGAAGCATTGGTTTCAAATTCAATATATCCAAAGGTGAAATAACCAACTGTTCTGTGTTTTCTCTCAAACTTGCATGAGCTAAATTGATAATTTGCTATCAAATCTTTTTACATTTTTGACATTTCTTGTACTACTTAAGGTACTACTTAGCTTCTTGCTTGCCCGTTTTTTCTATATTATATAGAGAATTGTCGCTGTTCAAAAAAAAGTAATTGTGGAAGCAACTAATTCATGTTTATTCAATAAGAGAGAATTGTTTAAAGCTATTTGGATTTAATTATGTCAGTGTTTATATAAATTTAGTCAACTGTATATGTCATATGTGTACACTAGTAAAATTCTTTTCACCCTTTGTGACATCCGGATCTAGATACAACCAACCAATATTGTCCACTTTGCCTCAATACTTGTAATTTATAAATGGGTCAATGTGGGTCTGTGTATTGATCTCAAATGAGTCAAATTAAAATAAAAAATATCGGTAAAAGGAGAATAACTCGAATGGGTGAAACTGCGAAAGTCGCCCAAAATCTACTATGATTTATAGAACCTCAAAGATCATTTTTATTCAAAGATATAAATTATTAACTTAAAAAATATTGCTTTCATAATCAAACTCAACACATTGAATTTTTAGTTTTTAGTTAAGACAAATGTGTTTTGGAGGTCAACCCGAACCCATTTTGTTATCAACCTGACATAACCAATTTGCAACCTCTCATAAAGCTAGATTTGGGCATAAACATAGGTTCTCAACAGGTTTGGCATGTCCAAACGTCAGATTTGATCATTGAACTCTATACAACTAACAAGAGAACGATTCTCAAGGTGTGGTGACCTCAGAGTTTCCTAAGGAAATACATTCACTAAATTATTTCAAAAGATCCACAATCAATTTGTCAATTTAGCCCCTGTATTTCAAATTTTCAAGATTCGCTTCTATCACTGATATTTATTGACTATAAGCAAAGGAATATCTAAATTGATCAGTTAAAGTCTCCGTAAAGTCTCCGTTACAAAAGCATTAGAAGAATAAATGCAGATTACAAAGAAATTAACAATCCTTTATCTAAATCTTAGTCAAGAACTCAAGATAGAAATTCAAACCATCCATGGCTGACAAGAATTTGATCAAGCTAACATGCACAAGGATTTAATTGTGATATCTAGCATAAACATATAAACTGAAAAGGTATCAAGCAATTTAAGATTAGTAGTTTATAATATATGGAGTTAAGATTAAAATGAAGTATACCTGCTTGTCCATGAGCAAAAATGCAGTTGCTTCCAAATTGGCAATAACCAGATTGTTCCCACCTGCCACAAATCTTTGTTCTCCAATACAACGGCTTCACGGTTGCACTAGAAATTGTTTTTACAAGCAGCGGCCGTCGTGCTAATGGTAGGGTTGCTGCTGCTGCTAGTGGTCGTGCTGGCAGTGGTGCTAGTGGTGGCGGTGCTAGTGGCAATGGTGCTGCCGGTCCTCCGACATTCCCAGATGCTACTACATTCCCACGGTACCCACCGCCAGATCCAGGAGCCACACTTACTGCCAAACTTTCACGGGTTTTTGCATTCTTATCATGAATATAAATGCAGTTATCCCCAAATGGACAGCCTGCTTCAGTGTAGTACTGCTTGCAGTGTCTGAACTTGTAAGATCTATCATTCTCGACCACCGAAAAGCTTGAAGATCCAAATGTGGGAAACTGAGAGAGTTCACTTACCATAGCCCCATCCCCTCCATAATTCAAATTATAAGTAACAGCAGCAGATCCCTCCCCATCCTGATTATCAGCTTCGTCTCCACCGATGAGGTGAATGATATTTCCACCATCTCGATGATCACTCATTGTGGTGGCGGCGAAACCCTCGGGATATATTTGCTAAAGTTTAACACTAAAAGAAGTAGGCAAAACCCTAGAAAAAAACACTGCTATTTATAGACTATACGGCTCCAAAAACGACGTCGCAGAACTAGTTTGTTGTGTCTTATCGAAAATGTAAAGTGCTAAGATCCGAGAATTCAAAAAAATTGTCTTATATAATTTATTAGCCATTTAGATGCAAATAGAAAACCCAAACATCCAAGTAATACTTGCATTTTAGTATAGAATTAAGATTGATGCAGATAAATGTAGAATATGGGATGCAAATTGAAAAACTCAAAATTAAGAGCACAACTGACATTTGACTCCGGATTTAGAAAAGTGCAAATAGATGTAGAGCCTGTGATATCCTTAACTGCAACGTTTAAATCCTACACAGAAGAGGTAATGCAACAAAGCAATAATATAGCTAGATACAAAATACAGAGTAGATACAACCCATGAAAGGAAATCTTAAGAATAATACAATCTTTGTCACTGGAAAAGATCTAGGTAGCAGAAGTGTGTAAATATAACTGTACTTCAAAGAACTAAGAGCATTTATTACACTGGAAATAGATGTTTACCCATGAAAACTGTTATTGCCTAATGAGTATAAGCAGACTAATGTATTGAAATGTGGATTAAAGAACTAAGTATTTAGCAACTAATATAGAATGTACGTTGTAAAACTAAGAAAGGCTCAGATTAAACCCAAAAGTTCAGATTTTGACATATATCACCTGTATCAAGGGGATTCTGTCAACATCTTGCTGCCCTTACATGAAAAAATGACAAAGGGCAAGTGTTGTAATGAAGAACCAAAGGATTACAGATTACATGTTAATTGAAGGTTAATACCAGTTGGGACCAGAAAGATTTGATATTGTTTTACATCGATCCCTGAAAACATATTTGCTCATTCATCGATCCCTGGACAGTGAAGCTTAGCGAGGAAGACAAGAAATCACACACTCCTTCCTATCACACAAGACACCCAAGATCTCCTGTGAACACCAGCAACCTCTAAATCATTGCTTCAATAGTTTCACCATGTGCTAAATGCTAAATGCTCTATGCAAATTGCAAGCTCTTCATAACTATGCCTAAAAATTCTATATATGTCTGAAATCAAACCCTCCCACAGTTTAGAGATAAGTTTATGAATCACTTTTCAACATATCAACCAAGGATATATGTACAGCTCAAGAGGCAGTCCCCTAAATCTAGAAATACTTACAGAAAATCTAACATTCTAAGGCTAAAAATTGTTTCACACATCACAACAGGGGAAAAAGTAGATGGTTGCACTTTGCCTACAAAAACAGCAACTTTTCGACTCCCTAGGGGCGAGGCTTTGTTTTCAGTAGATTAGGATTTTCTAATCAGAAAGGTGTGGCGGCGCAGTTTGTTGCCCGTCTACCTGCTATCCTTATGTAATTTGCCCTTTAATTATCAATGAAAATAGCGATAGCAACAAACACTACCCATGACTACAACCATTTTTGGGAGAGAAAGTAAATGGAGAATCTGTAAAGCAAATTAAAAAACTGAAAAATACGAGTATTACTGACATTGGGCTGTGGATTTAGAAAACCGAAAATAGATGGAAAACCAGTAATATCATTAATTATTAATTACAATGTTTAAAGTTTAAACCTACACGAAATAAGTACTGCAACAAAGGAAGATATAACCCCTTACAAAATCCAGAGTAGATACAGCCCGAGAAAGGAAATCTTAAGAATAATACAATCTGTCACCGGAAAAGATCAACTGGTAAAAACAGCAGATGCATGTAAAATCACAGTAATTCAAAGAACTAAAGGCATTTATTGCACTGGAAAAGGAATATTTATATTATCCCATTAAAACAGTTATAATCTAACTAGTTTGGTAAAACTGCACCTGGGATTAAAGAAACAAATAAGCAGTAAATAGTCAACAGTTAGTGATAATTGGTTCAGTAGATATTCTGCTGACTATATAAAATAAACTCTGCTGTATTCAAATACAATTCTCTCAATATTCTCTTCTTACAACTTTATCATGGCCTCAGATGTCACAGTTTGATTCATGGCTGAAACCGCGACTCGAAGCCGATCCAACTCCGAAGCAATTGAATCATAATCACAGTTTACAGAGTAATTTATGAATCACTTTCAACATATTAACCAAGGATGTATATATGTACAGTCTAAGCAGTTAATGCGGTAAAATATCGGATATCGGTGAAGGACCGATATTTGAGATATAGGTTATCCTGGTGAGATATCGGTGGGATATCGGCAATTTTTATATCATGCAAAATCCATACTTGTAGCAATTTAACACTAACAATTCAATATACTATCCTACCATTAACAAATTAACCTTTACAACTTGCAAAACACTAACAATTGTAGCAAGTGAGAAATTGTTAAGACTTAAAACACTAATATTTAACACTAATTATTAACAATTAAGGCTTAAAACAGTACTAACAACTATAAGAAGTAAGAAAAATGGAAGAACAAGAAAACACCAATATCGGGAATATCGGTGATATATCGGTCAAATATCGGCCAATATAGCCGATAATATCGTACAAATATCGGTCAAAATATCGGTTGATGACTGATAACCGAGATATCGGTGATATATCACCAAAATATCGGCCGAGTTAACTACTTAGCTGTACAGTATATGAAACAGTCTCCTAAATGGCTAAATTAGAAATAATCAACACATATATAAACATAAACTACAGATGACAGGAGGTTATATGAAGTTTTGAGATCTGTAATAAGTAATAATATACCATGAATATGACAATATAAATGTTACATATCGTATAGATATATTTGACAACGAAATAAACTCATACTCCAAACATCTTTTCTGTCTGTGGCAAAGAGTTGGCGAAGCGTCAACTATTACCGTCATCTTCACCGTCGGCGGTTTCCTCGACCTGCATATTGCTTGCTAGTTGAAGTCGGTGTTGTGTTGTTAAACGGTTTGGTGGGTTAGTGGAACCGGAAACCGGTTATGTAACTCTATTCGGTTTTAAACGGTTTTGTTCTTGTTTGGTTTTTGGTTTAAACGGTTTGACGAATATTGAACACCCTTGTATTAGATTTTTTATAAAAATATGTGGCTAAGGGAATAAATATACCGGGGTAACCTAGTGGCAAAAGGTGATTCCATATGCCCGGGATAGCAAAAGTGTTGGGTAGCTCAAGCCCATCATCTTTAGTTTTAAGGAAAACCCGTTGCCCGAAAGGATTTGAACTTGAGATATGTGGTCTTCAACTCATACCTTTACGACTCCTCTAATGCTAGTTGAGCTACATTGACAACATGTATGGAACATATAGTTGTCAACTTGTAATATCATAATATGCTAAACTTTTAAAAGTCTAGTTAAATTTGTATAAAATAATTTATGTGAAGGAAACATGATACGATCCATTTACTGTTACCTCAATCCATCATGAATTAGATTATTTTAGGATTCCACTTTTCCATGTTTTCAATACTTCCCCATGTCTCAATTTCTTATTCTAAAGGTTAGCAAGATAGTAGTCGTTCCTTTTGTATTTATATGCAACTTGTTTGGGCTAATGAATTTTAAGTAGAAATTTGAAGTTGTTCTTGTTCATTGTATGTTTTTAGGGTATATGGTTTGGGAATTTTGTTGGGGTTGTGTGGGTTCTTTAGTGCGGTGATGCATTACAGTGTCATGTTGTTTTTTTTTTGTTTTTTTCTTTAAGTGCTCCGCTTCGTGATGCTTGTAGTATTGTATCTAGCTTCTTACTATTTTTTTGTAGATTAAATTTCTTTTGTCTTTAAAAAAAAGGACGACGCCTAAAAAATCCCACCAAACCGACCCCAATCTAACGCCACCATGTACAACCACGAGGGCTTCTTCAAACCCAACCATCAATGGCCTGATCATTTGTAAAACATAAAATTATTCGATCGTTTCTTTCTACACCCTCCAACAATAGTTACCTCTCCCCAACCCAAATCCATGCCTTACATGTCTCTCCGATCCATTTTGCATTCGACCCATCAACCCGACCCGACCTCTCTATTCATCTATCCGACTCACACTTCATCTGTAACAGTCCTCACCCTCACCCGCAGGCAAGGTTGCAAAAGGCGCTAGGCGCTAGGCGGGCGGTGAGGTCCAGCCTATGGACTAGGCGAAAATTAGGCGGAATTAGGCGTTTTGGTATTTTATACGTATTTTATATATATACACACAAATTTAGGTGTTTTTTGAAAATATGTTAAGATATATACACATAATACTAAAAAATACTTAGATATATACACATAATACTAAAAAATACTTAGAAATACTTAGAAATACTTAGAAATTTAATAAAAAAAATTAAAAAAATCACCGATTAGGCCCGCCTATTGGCCGCCTAGGCCCGCCTAATGCCCAAAACGCCTAGATCTCCGACTAGGGCCTAATTCCGATTTTCTTCACCGCCTAGCGCCTAGGCGCCGCCTAGGCCGATTTTTGCAACATTGCCTACAGGTATAACCATTTCTCAGTTTCATTTGTAGTTGTTGTCAAAGAATTATCCAATTCTTCCAAGAGCGTTCATTGAAATTAAACTTAGCACAAACAAATCTACTTTTTGTTGCTGTTTGTAATTTTAATATCCTACTTATTTCGTGAGGGTCGTTCACGAGCAAGCGTACGTTTGCTCGTGCTTGACTCGTTTACAAACCGAACTAAGCCAAAATTGAACGAGCTTAGTTTTCACCTAAGCATTGCTTGACCACCCTAGCTCCTAGGCATAATGCATGCATGAATGAGGTGTTTGTATTTACAAGGCCATCATTGTGATTTTGGATAGGTAACTAAAAGTGACATTTGTTAACTTATGACTTTTTCAAAAGAAGTTTTTTAAAAAAGTGTTTGGATTAACTTTTGTGATTGGAAAAACCAATAAGTTGTTTTTTAAAAAGTGTTTGGTTTAGCTAATTTACATATAAGGACCAAAAAATGCAGATAGGTTTTAATGAATGCAAAGTGCTGGTGTGTAGATATGTAATATTGTATTTTAAGAGCCAAAAAAGCCAAAACAAGAAGCCAAGCTTAAATGGTGCACTTACAATGTTTATAGGCTATTTGGTTGGAGACTGTAATTCAGAGCATTGTTTGGACATAATCCAGTAATGGTACAACTTACACAACCATCACATCTTCTCCTTGGTTTAAAAAATAGCGCCCCGGTAGCGCTTTAAGCTCTTGAGGCGCGAGGCTCCAAAGAAATCGCTTTTTTGTCGAGAAGCCCTTGGATACTTGAAGCTCTTGGGGCGGCGCTTTAAGCCTGGCACTTGAGGTGGCGCTTCAGTAGCGCCTCAGCCCAAAAAACCATTTTTTGCCTATTCTATTTAGCCCAACAAGTGAAGTTCTATGTTGATTCGTATGATGGATTGTTCTATGTTGATTATCGATTGTTATACCAAATTTTTCAACCCGAAATTACTTGCCAATTTATCGATTGTTGATTCGTATCAGCTCGACCCCAGCCAGGGGCTCTGCCCCTTGGACCCCGCCAGGGGCTGCCGCCCTTTGGACCCTGCTCCCTGGGCGTTGCCCTCGACCCCTGCCAAGGGGGCAACCCCCGAGTTGTTTTGGGTTGCTCTATGTTGCTTTTCAAGTATTGATTGTTATATCACAAGCATTGGATAATTGGTATGAATCATATTCTGATGATTTTCAATGATATATTAAGCTGTAGGGACAAAGGAATTAGTTCAAATTCGTTCCTATATTCTGATGTTTCTGTTTTTTCTTCTTCTTTAATGTTAAGTTACTTAATGTTGTCTTCATCTTTAAGGGTGTTTTGCATTTAGATGACTATGTGTTTGGTCATTCTTATGTTTTGAATGCTTTTTTAAGTGTTTAAGGGTGTTTTAAAATCATGTTTTTATGTTTATGTTTGATTAGAAGGTAGAATATGTCATACTGACATATATAAATATTGTTTTATATTTTTTTAATATTAAGTGCCTCGCATACGTGAAGCTCTCGTCTCGCGCTTTAAGCCCCGCGCTTCGGATTTTGAAACCAAAACGCCTCGGAGCGCCTCGCGCTTTTTTAAACCAAGATCTTCTCTTTTTTTTTTTTTTGCCATACATGATACCTTTATCTTGATTGATTTTCAGCATGCTGCTGGAGTCAGTCATCCTTGGATTGGCTGTACGCAGGCTTGTAGCAATACTTCTTTTTATTACAAGTGCATCCAGCCAACATCACAAGACAACATTCACAACTTCTAAACATGTAGATTGTCTTTTAGAGGTTTTTTCTTGTAGATTTGCAATTCTTTAGATTAGAAATTTTCTTATCATTTACCTTCTCAAAACCCTTGGCAACTAGTGAAATCTTTGTCACATAACTGTGGATGTTCATAAATTTCTAAGCGGCTGTATTGAGCTAACACTTATACAATAAAGACTTGGTTTTATAAAGCGCTAGGCGCACAAAAGCGACGAGGCCTAAGCGCATCGCGCAAAGCGCAAAAAGCGTGGGATTTTCGTACCCGAAGCGCACACTAATTATATAATTTTTTATATATATTCCATGAGTTTTTAGCTTCATTTACCCAAAATATAGCTATAAATAAGGTTTTTATGTGATTTTACCTATATGTACAAGCCAAAAACACCAAGGTACAAGTGTACAACATTTTATGCATAAAAAATACTATGTGTACGTGAGGCGCGCGCCTCAGGTGAAAAGCGACAAATTTTGACAAAAAACGCCTGAGGCGCGCGCCTTTGGGAAAAAGGATAAGCGCAAAGCCCTGAGGCGCCCTAGGCTGCGCCTAGGCGCGCCTCAGGAGCGCTTTTTAAAACCCAGAATAAAGATAAGTATATATTGTCGATATTGATAACTGTTTTGGGTAATTTAACCCTTAGATGTATTCCTTTACGTTTTTGCAACAAATGTGTGATGTCCGCACCCGATCGAAGTAAGATGCCTGTAAAGGATAAGAAGACTATATGATTGCTTGTTTCAGTCTGCTTAATGTTTTAACAAGCACTGGATCATTGGCTATACACCTTGTTCTCTAGGATATATTTTGGATCAATGATTTTGTAACATGGGTATTTAGTGATTTGTAAGTCAGCAAGTTTGACCCAGGTTTAGAATATCAATTTCTAACTATATATGGAATTGAAATAAAGAATATGGTTGACTTTACAAAATTTAGGTGATTCATGTTCTAAACAAGGCCTAAGTGGTCAAATATGTTATCAGATCCCCTCCATATATCAAAACATCAACATTCCTTCCATTTTATTAGTTGTTTACAGCAATGAGGTTGCCAAAGAGTCTAAAACCATCTATCCTTTGCACCATGGTGCGAAACTAACACGACATCAAGTATGTGTGCAGAAACTCATGGCATAAGAAAGCATACTGCAACATAGTCATGTAAACAAAAGAACGTAACAACCCAATCTTAGATGTCATTTGTGTCTGAGAGATCACATATTCACATGACAGCAAACATTACTTAAAATCATCAAAAGACAAGCTTGGAATCATGTATTTTACTGTATCCAATCACTACAGACCAATATCATTAACTCATGTACATTTGGGTTAAACCCCTGATTATTCATAAGCACATGATTTTCAAATAATACTGACATATAAATGAATCGAACAAACACTCTACAGTATGAGAAAAACACCAATATACCAATATATCATCATTCAAAAGGCAAAAATTCATTGATCAAAGCTGTCAAGCAGTGGACGCGAACGATATAAAAGTTCCCTAGTATGCCCTGTAACGAAACTTAACCTTCCTACAAACTTTAGAAGAAACCGAAAAATACCTGTCTCCAAATCAAACCATGAGATGTACATGATCAAGAGAGAACACCGACTAAATTGCCATCACGGGGCGCAGAAACTGCAATCAAAGAGCCCTATTATCATAACCCCTGTACTAACAACTATCTAAAACCAAATGCCCACAGCAACAACTTCCTTTGACCAACTATCAACAACCTGACCTAGATCTTCGATCTCCACACGCATTATCACACCCTTTCGGGTTCCCCTTCCCTCTTAAGCGGACAAAACATCACAAGACCCTGTCTCCTCATCACATTCACCATCATGATCCACCAACTTCATCAACTCCTTCTCGCAGTTAAACAACCTCGCCTCTTTCTTATTCAAAACATCCCAAAAGAAATCCGTCATCACCGACTCATACCCAGGCATCTTAGCATACCCCGGAAAGTAATTAATATCAATAACAAGATACCTATTCCCAACTTTCGTATCCCGAATAACATCAAAGTTAAACAAATGCAACTTCATCGCCTTTCGCAACCCACTCGCAATCTTAACAACCAATCCCATTGGTGGCATCACCACATCCTCCAAATCCAACATCTCATAACCATTCCCATTCCCATTCCTCTCACTTCTAGTCACATTCGACACCTGTGAAAACGACAACGACCCGCTTAACCCCTCCATCTTCTCCTCATCGATATCGGGCAACGACTTCCTTTTAACACACTTAACATACTTCCCTACCACATACACTTTAAAAATAACCCCTCCATGATTCACAAACTCCTGCACCACAGTTGGACTCTTTAACTTCTCAAAACCCTCATTACTAAATATTAATAACATCTTATGCGACTTTGCACTTCCATCAGCCACCAACGGTTTCGCTATTACCGGAAACTTTAATTTCATTCCCTCACCAAACGACACCGTTTCATTAACCCCCAATTTCTCCGGCTCATATATCACCACCTGTTTCGGAACCCCAAACGACGCCGTTTCATTAATATCTTTTAAACCTTCAATTTCTGAAACAACATCAAGCATAGTGATACGATTATGTAACCGTTGGATTGCGTCAGGGAAGTCGATTATAACAGAGTTGGGGTTATGAATAAGGTAATCTTGAAGCTGTTGTTTCCATTCTTTAGTGTGTAACTTGTGGAGCACGCAATCGAAAGGGCCTTGATCTAATAAGGGTTTGCTTGTATCGATCTTGATGAGATCGATACCACGTTGTTTGGATAGGTTTACTAGTGAATCTTGGATGAAGCTTTTTTGTTTCTTGAGTAATAAAGCGTAGCCTATACTGAATCGCTTCGTCGTCATTTGTTGTTGTTGTTGTTCAATTGTTGTTTAATCTTGTTTTCCTTTGATTTAATAAATGCAATGGAAACACTCATAACAAACACTGTAACAGAGGTTACACAACAAAATTAGGGTTTCAGAATATGAATATAGAGATAGATACAGGAGTGTGTATGTATATGTGGTATGATATAGAGACGATATGGAGACGACGGTTAGATTATTATTGGTGTTAACGAGACTGTGGTTGGGTGAAGGGAGTGTTGTGTTGTGTGTATATATAGGGTTGGAGAAGGTGGGTTAACATGGGTAGAGAGATTTAACTATGGTTAAGAGGATGGGGAGTCCACGTGGCATATTCTCTCAAAAAATATACGGATTCCGCCGCACTAGCAAGTGTCAGAATGTAAGTATCAAAAACTAATAATTTTGCTAAAAAGAAGGAAAGTGTTGTGGTTGCCGTTGGATGGTTATAGTTGGTGGATCGAGGGATGAGATTGTGCCACGTAGGAGGTGGTGTTTCCGAAATCAGGCAACCACTACAGCAACTCGTATGCCACATCTAAGTCTTCCTTCCTGCAGGTATATAACAGATGATCGGATCCTGAACGGTATGGGACCGTCCCCGGTCTGTCTTGGGCTGCTAAGGACGGGGCACACCGCCGCCTTAGGGTTGTCTTTGTTCAAATGTTCTATATGGGACAGGAGGGACAGACAAAAAATAATTATTTTTTAATATGAGGACTAATCATGGGTTGTTTTGGGTTGTCTTGGACTAAGCACACTACCTCCTTAGGTTGTCTATAAAAAAAGAGGACAACTCTCCTAGCCTATGTGGCAGGTGACGTGAAGGGATCCCCCCTCCTTTGGGTTGTGTCCACACCCTCCAACCTAAAAAATTTTGAATTATTATATGATGTGGCCTAAACGTGTAAAGAAAGCGAGTTGTTCGTGAACTCTTTGAGATCAAATCAATAAAAAATTAAACGAGTTGAGTTTAAATGAGTTTGAGCCTCATGCAAAACTTATTTAGTTAAGAAGCCTAAGCTTTGCAAACTAAGAATGTTTCGGATTTGGGTTAATGTTTGTTTTAATTGAGTTACGGTAGGGTTTAGGAGTGTTGCTACCAAAATCCGTATGTATAGACCAGGGATCCAAGCAACACCAAATGAATGGTTCACCTTCTTGGACTAAGCTTATCTAGCACCACGGAATACCATTAGTCTCGTCACAGCTAGCACAATGAAACACCGTTATGTGGAATCTTGGCTTTGTATTGAGAAGACGATAACTTTTAATTAACCGAATTATTTAGAGATTCTAATTATAAATAATAATAAAACAAATGGTATAATTTTAAGTAATTTTGTGTTGTTTGAGCTATTATATTTCGATGTTGGCCTAGTAACCTCATATAATGTGTGATAATGTCATTTGAGTTGCCTAATTGAGCTTAAATGATCAATCTTTGGTTTTGTGTGGCCAAAATAATGTGGACCTCATGCTGAGCTTGAGTTCATTTAAGCTCTTTAGGAAAAGCAAGTGAGTTTGAGTCAAGCCGATCTCGATATTAAGGTTGTGTTACGAGCCTATCTTGGTTTTGAAACAATTAATAAGCATGAAATGATTCGAACTCGATCTTTTAAAAATTTATTGAGTTAAGCTCGAGTACTCAAGCTTAGGATCGACTCAACTCAGTTACACCATAGATGATGCGCGATTACCTTTGAATCAGGTTGTGCACAAAATTGCATTTTTGTACAAAGTTTGGGCAAAATAAGTCGTAATACATTCATAATTAGACTAAAGTGTTACCTTACACTTTGAAAGCATGCACTACCACAAAAAAAGATTTCCATTCATAAAAAAAAGATATTTGGCTACAAGATTTATGTGTGAGATTTCAGTCGACCGAGTCTTCTATGCAGGTACATGTTGCTTCAGTTTTTGTATCCTAGAAGACATCAAATTCTCTACTTCTCTTAGGGGAGATGCACAAAGAGATCCGTGTTGAACCGATTGGACTGGATTTAAAAACCGGACGATTTAAAATCCGGTCCAATCGGTTCGACCGGTTCGACCAATGAACCGGTAAAGAGTTTGGTTTGACGTCCGGTCCAGTAGGCCTAAGTCTTGGAGCAGTGTAAGAGAGTGACTCATTGGGTTCAGGCTCGTCTAGTTGGTGATGTAACCTCATTTATTGTATTCTTATGTTCTCTAGCTGTAACTACTATGAACCCATTAGAGGCCCTAGAGCTTGCGCTCCAAAGGCACTCCGACACTCAAGTCAGATGGCCCGTTTGTCGAAGACGTTTAAACGTTCAAAACCGTGTAAGTGACACCTAGTGATTCTAAATGAACAAGTAGACCATACGGACCCGTTGGTGAACACAATGTTTATCATAAGTTATGCACTTCATATACACCTCATATAAGTTCTCATACAAGTTCATGTCAATTACAAGTCATACAAGGCTCCAAATAGCCATATAAGTGTACATTATATAATCTGCATTTTTAGAACATATTATGCGCTGTGAAAATCAATTTATTTAAAATACTTATCCAATGAATTAGACTTCCAAAATTTTACGTCTGGTCCAGTAGGCCTAAGTCTTGGAGCAGTGTAAGAGAGTGACTCCTTGGGTTCAGGCTCGTCTAGTTGGTGATATATCCTCATTTATTGTATTCTTATGTTCTCTAGCTGTAACTACTATGAACCCATTAGAGGCCCTGGAGCTTGCGCTCCAAAGGCACTCCGACACTCAAGTCAGTATTTGTATGAGATATATTAAGCATATAAACATACTGGGGAGTTTAAATGAGAACAAGTGGTCTTGTAAGAAGAAAAAAACAAGTTTAAACCAATAGAAATCCTTCATTTAATTATTGTAATTAATGTTAAACAAATGATTATATTTTGTAACTCTCCTAAACTAGTTAAATAAATAAAACTGATAACTTAGTTTTAAAATATATTCTTTCAAACAAACCAAATTTACAATGAAGGATACTTTCGATATGTGTAGGATAAATGTGAGATGAATTTCTATATGTGTAGGATAAACGTATGATGATTTCGATATATATGGGATGACTTTTGATATGTATAGGACAAATTTTGATATCTGTAGGATAAAATGTTAATGAGTAATTAATTAGAAATACAATAATTAACGTAACAAGAGTTAAATTATTTAATTTTATGTCATTTCTTATTTCTCTTTATCACATTAAAATTCTTCTAAAATGTGTCCCTATAAACATAAATGTATAAGATGTTTTTAGCTGGAGAAGATGTCCCTTTACCTAAAATAATGGATGGTATTTTATCCTGTTAGTGACCTTTACCACCCAAGACTTTGGTTCTATTATTGGAGCCCTATGGTCAAGTTTCTTGGTCTGAACCCGTTGATGTAGGGTGTTCCTTTCCTTTTGGTGCACGAGGGTTCATACATCATTGATATTATTTGTCTCTATATGATTTTAGTCTATTGATACACTTGCGTGTACTTCATTGTTATGTCATTGTTAAGTGCCTTGGTAACCAATAAGGTATCCCTTCGTATAATTTATGCGTGTTCCTTATTGTTGAGAATAATTTCTAAGTGTTTATCTTGCATCCCATGTTGTGCCCACGAGTACCTTGTTCCACGGCTCGGAGTTGTTGCCTGACCAACTGAAGGCCGGCCTTGTGCCTTGATCACTTGCGACATGTGGTATCATTTCCTTGATTGTTGAGGCATGGTTTATAGCTACTCATTAGTTTGTGTATCAGCTTGAGTGTGTACTCTCTTTGTATCGCAGGTTATGAGGTTTCAACTTAACGATTCTTACCTCATAGCTTAGTTAAGTAATAGAGGGGTAACCCCCATCACGTAATCACCATGGCACTCGAGCCAAAGATCGAGGTCATGATTGGGCTTGACCTGCAATTACCACCCCTTCTAGCTGCCTTTGGCTTGTGTTGTGGTTTCTAGTTGGTTTCGAGTTAAGTTGGGTGTAACCCTTAAGTCCCCTAGTCCAATGTTATGGTTCTAATAATAACATTGAACTATAACAATCATATAACAATCTCTGTAGCCCCTGTGTCATGACTGGGCTTCTGTCAGGACCATGGTCAACTTAGGACCGTTACACAACTTTTGTCATGGTCTAAGTTTGTAAGTTGGCTTATGGAGTTATGGGGCAGTCAAAATGCTAAACACAAATGGTATAGGTTTGGATGACAAACAAAGTATTAAAGCGGTTAATTGTGATTTCTGAAGAAATTAGTCAAAAACACAAATTTGCAAGTGTTAAGAGGTGATGCATGATTGCATGAAAATTGGTAGGTGATGCATGAAAATTGGGTGAAACAAATTTTATGAAATTGTTTTGTTTATATATAGAGTGTTTTGTCCAATAACATTTGGTCAAAGTGAATCATAAATTTCTATATCTTACTTAAATTTTCATATTTTTTTTATAATAAAACAATAATAATATGCAGTTTAAAAAACTAGATCACTGAAAAAATCTGTTCAATACCTTTCCTCAGGTGAAGCTACAGATAAAAACAACTAAAGATGTTTATCTCACTATTAATTTTTATATCAATCGAAAATCAATTATAACTGTTTTCATATGTTATATCAATCATAAATCAAATAATATAGTGACTTTTCTTATATTCTCTCTTTAAATTATAAAGTAATGAAAGATCCCCCCTGGTTTACACCTATCTACATTTTCAATTCACATTTGAGATTTTTGTTTCTTATCAATCTTTACAAAGACTCAACCATAAATCAATTATAATGATTTTTCATATATTCTATTATTATCTATATATTAATTCTACTACACATCAATAGTGTACATATGCTAGAATACGCTACTCACATGGAATGCCAATTTTGCCACCAATATTTGTTTACTGCCCACTTCCTTTTTACCTTTTCGGCCAACAATTTTGTTTTTACTTTATGAGATAAAAAATTCATTTTAGATTACTTATTTAAATAGTTAAATAAATATTGATTCAAATAACTAATAAAAGAAGAAATATACGATATTTAAATTTAATTTGAAATGCGAAAAAAATTATTGCACATAGTACTACTGCACAACAAAAGCGTCCCGCCGCGCAGCGCGGCGTAACCAAAATCCTAGTTTAAACTATAAAAGTAATGAAAAACCCCACTAGGTTTACACCTATCCAAATTTTCAATTCATATTAGATATTTTTTCTTATCAATCTCCACAAAGACGAATAGTGTTTATCACACCATAAAAAAGCTACCAAATCAATTTATTGCATCTATAAAAAAAATTAGAAATTAGATAGCGATTGGGGCAAAATTTCAAATAACAATTAACGTAAAATGTATTTCCAATGTTATTTACGATGTTGAAGTGAATGTGGGGCTAGCCCATTTGGTAGATGCACATGCCTCTTACAGGGAAGAGAATTGAGAAGACAATTATATTTTGTTTAACATTTTGTATTTTTGGTCAAATAGGTTTACAATTATAAATCTGTGTCAATACCATTCCAGTGTAGTGGTAGAGACATTGATGGGCAATGATAGAAGACCTGAGCATCCTGGGTTCGATTCTTGAGTCAGACGAGTTTTACCGGTAATTTCGTCGTCGTGCCTACGGGCGGGTGGGTTACAGGGTTTTCCCCAGAATTGGTATTTGACAACTCATGTACTCTCGGAACTCTCGGAGTAATTGAATTTGTCGAAAGGGTACCCCAAAGGTGCTCGGGTTTGATTTGTTGGTCGTTAAAAAAAATTATAAATCTGTATGTTGATATCAATTATTAAAATTTATTTAGGCATTTAACTAAAAGTTGTTTAGGCATTTCGGTTGGATCCTTGGTATAATAAGACAGGGAACCATTTGCTGTATTTATTAAAATTTAATTAGTTTGATATAATCTTACATATAATTAAGTAATTAGTTAGTTATATAGGGTCAAATTATTCTATACAATGTAATAAAAATGAGAAGGGTGAATAGGATACAAAAAACATAATATATCATGAATATGACACAATGAGCCATAAAATATAACACAATGCCGAAAAATATAACACAATGTTGAAAAAAAAAAGATACAATGAATTGAAAAAATGACACAATGATGAAAATAAGAAAAAGACACAATGCTACATAAAAGACACAATGGTGCTGTTTGTTTTTTCTGCAGGAAAAGGTCTGCAGTCTACGGACCACATCTGTAGACATCTGCAGGAGAAGAGGTGGACCAAAGGTCTGCAGTCTGCAAGAAGAAGACTGTTTGTTTATTAACGTCTGCAGGCCGCTGAAATAAACTTAAATTTAAATAAACTGAGTTTTTACAGCAGTCTGGTGGTAGACGGTAGTGGTGGTGGGTGGACCGTGGTGGTGGTGGGTGGTGGTGGTGGACCGTGGTGGTGGTGGACCGTGGTGGTAGTGATGGGTGGTGGTGGTGGACAGTGGTGGGTGGTGGGTGGTGGGTGGTGGTAGTGGTGGTGGGTGGACGGTGGTAGGTGGCGGTGGACCGTGTGGTGGTGGTGGTGGGTGGTGGTGGTAGTGGTAGTAGACGGTGGTGGGTGGTGGTGGACCGTGATGGTGGTGGTGGGTGGTGGTAGTGGTGGTGGTGAACGGTGGTTGTGGACGATGCTAGGTGGTGGTGTTGGGTGGTGGGTGACGGTGGTGGTGGTGGTAGTGGGTGGTGGTGGTGGGTGGTGGACGGTGGTGGGTGGTGGTGGGTGGACGGTGGTAGGTGGTGGACCGTGGTGGTGGTGGTGGGTGGTGGTGGTGGTAGTGGTGGTGGCGGACGGTGGTGGTGGTGGGGGACCGTGGTGGTGGTGGGGGACCGTGGTGGTGGTGGACCGTGGTGGTGGTGGTGGTGGTGGTGGGTGATGGTGATGGTGGGGGTGGGTGGTGGTAGTGGTGGTGGACGGTGGTGGGTGGTGGACCGTGGTGGTGATGGACGGTGGTGGTGGTGAACGGTGGTGGTGGACGATGCTAGGTGGTGGTGGTGGTGGGTGGGTGGGTGACGGTGGTGGTGGTGGTGGTGGTGGTGGTGGTGGTAGTAGTGGGTGGTGGTGGCGGTGGTGGGTGAGGAGAAGAGAAGACCTTAGAAGACTTTGGTCCAAGTCTGCACCAAGAAGAGGCCAGGAAGAGCTTTTGGAGTGAAATGTCTTCCGAAAAACAAACAGTCTGCCCGCCCCAAACGTCTGCCCGCGTCTGCGCGGCGCAGACAAACGTCTGCCCGCCCCAAACGTATATTCTAAAAATTACAAGCTAAAACCCCAAAAAACGAAGACCTAAAAACTAACATTGTAAGGTTCGATGGGAGACGGCTCTAATGCCGCTTGAATGAGTTATATCGGAGTCCGTTTGATAACCTTCATACGACTTCCTATTTTTCTTTCATCGTGTATTTAATCGTAACCCATATATTACTGTCATGATTGGTAGAATGGTGACGAGTTATATATGCCCGGTTTCGAAAAGACCCCTCTCCTATTTAGTTGGTCGATGAAAACAAAATATTGTCATGATTGTTTCTTAAATTTACGTTGTGTTCCCGAGTTTACTAAATAAAAGAAAAGAAGAGAAAGGGATATTAGGTGAGAAAAGAAAGGAGAATATATTATTTTATTTCGTGTTCCAGAGTTGAAAGGAAAAGAAAAGAAAATAAAGATTTTATGTGTTCCCGAGTTGAAAGGAAGAGAAAAGAAACTTATATTTTACAATTATACCGTTGTAAGATTTTGTTATAGGTTAAATGAGATGGTAAATTGGTAAATGATATACTTTAAATTTTTCTTACTTTCCCTTCCTTCCAATTTGGAACGATTGTTATTTGGAGGAATTTTCCTTCCTCTTCTCTCCACTTCTTTCCTTTAATGAAACTCTGGAACACAAAATTGTTCCCCTTTCTTTCCGTTTCCTTTCCTTCTATTTTTAAACTCTGGAACATAGTGTTACGATTAGATTTTTATATCAGATAAACTATAGCTTAATTAATCATAACAACATATAACATTATTCGATCCTCTGAGTAATCGGGCGGGCAGAAATGTTTGTGCAAAATTAATTTCAAACCCTAATTATTTGCACCCATTATTATTATCTATATATATAATAAAAGAAAGCCATTTTAATGACATGTCAGTCAAGGAGGCATTCTCCTCTTTGAATGTGTCATGTGTCATGCCATGTGGTAAATTAAAAAAAAAACAAATAATAATATAAAACCTAATCTACTAAAATTAAATTGAATTATTTTAGGAAAAAAGAATTTAAAAACAAATTTAAATTTTTCTCTTTTATGTTTCCTCCCATAATTTTTAAACATTAATATCTTTTATATATGAGATTTTTTAAAGAAAAAAATTACACCAAATTAACGAGCGTTTTATTATCTTTCCAACGAGTACTATAGTGCTATATAAAAAACGGATAAAAAAACGACTATTTTTTTGTGAGGTTTCGTTCATACAAATCAGTAAATATGAATTCTATTTTCAACATGCGTTAGCATTGGAGTTATACATTGTTTTAGGTTAGATATTAATATTAGAGTTATACATTGTTTAAGGTTAGACGTTAACACTGAAAATACATTTTTAATTGTTTTAGGTTAGGTGCTACCCGAAGTTTTCCTGCATGTAACTGTAAAGCGCATCATTTTATTTTATTTTATTTCATATGTAAATTTAATATGTCTTATTAGATTTCTCAACCCCGGGACGTTCCCGGGGTATAATCTAGTTCTCTCTCTATATATATACTAGCTAACTACCCCGGGAAGGTCCCGGGGTTGAAAAATCTAATATGACTTATTAAAAAAAATAAAAGAAGAAAACATACGAAACGTAAACTCAGTCATTCAGATCAAGTCAAGTCTGCCTAAAAAGTTAAGTTTTAATGTCATGTCCATATCAGTTACATCCTTTCCATTCAATAATCAAACCATCAAAGTAATCCTATGATCTAGAACTATGAATTCATGTCAGATGTATGCAAGATTAAACATAGTAATTTAATACAAAACAAATGACAAAACTAAGGAAATAACTTAGATTCTAAAAATTTTGATACCCTGAAAGATCAGCATGTGTAGCAATCCAAGACTTAATCACAGAAGAACCAAAATCATCAACAATTTGTCTCATTCTCAACTCAACACGACCCGAAATCCTCGACACGGCGAAATTTGACTGCTTCACTAACCAACTGAAAGGCTCCACACCATCCTCAAATGCCCATGAATCTATTTTTATTTATCTACAAAGGAAGTTAAAGATCTTATAACTTAGAATGGGCAGAAGCAAATCATAATCAATAACAGTTACAAACCAACTTATTGTTCTTAATGTGACCTTTACATTCCCATAAACAACAAAATTTAACAAAGCCTTCCAGGATAACATTATTCAAATACCAACTACTGCCTTAATATCAATCTAATTATTAACTAAATATAGCAAAGTGGTTGGTAATCTACCCTACAATTCAATTAGAGGAAACAATACTAACCAACTACAATGCCGGTGATAACTTTGAAACCGAAAGTCATACCATGGTTGATCACCCTATTGAATAGCGATAAAACGATTGGGGTAGTTTACTTACATGATTTAGGAGTAGGCTTTGGTCAGACTTCAGAGCCGGCACAAAGCCGTCTTCAAAGTTGTTCAAAAGATCAATCGCCCCAAACCCCCCCTCCTGAAACGGAACCGTTACCTTATTTCTTCAACATCTAATCCAACCAACCTAATAACTACCTCAAAATTCAACTTCAATTAATCAGTTCTATTCATCCGGATTTAAATTGCCTAACCAAAAATCAACTTTCATAAAAAATCTAAGGTGACCTTGTCTACCTGTGAATGCTAATATCAGATGAGTATAACTTCTTGTATTGATTTCTAGTGAAAACAAATATAACAGAACAACCATACAAAATCTATTCTACTTCACACTTCAAACTACCTGGTATTAAATTGTCTAATGAAAATTCGCAACATAGGTCATCACAATCCACGAAATATAAATAACAACGCCAATGAACAAATTTTAATTAAATCAATACCTCTGCAAGCTAATTTCATCTACAATGAGGCAATGATTAAAATGGAAATCAGCATAACCTCTAGTGACTTCCGACCCCCGAACCTTCGGGTCAAGCTTCGCCACTGACCACAAACACCTCTTCGGCCATTTTAAAAAAAGGTTATAATTTATAAATAATTATAGTGATACTTCAAATAATAGAAAATAAAAATAATTATTAACAATCCAAACTTAATGTTCATAAACCACTTAAACTAACCAAATCAAAGCAAGTCGGCTAGTTTGTGATGGTTTGGTAGTTTAACCGTTCAGATCTAATTTAAAACTTGGAACCGGCTACCCCTTATTATTTATACATCTTCCTACTTTTGAAATTTGTATTTATATTTATGCATTATAATCACAAATCGTCTTTATCATTTTAATACAAACTAATAATTTTGAAAAAAAAAAGGGTACAAACCACCAGATCCAAATCGGTAAAACCGGCCGGCTCGCCTTGTTCTCCAAAAGACCAAAACCGTAGCCATTTGTTTGGCCCAAAGTTCCCATTAAAACAGGTCAAACCAGACCCTGACATCCTAATTCCAAAGCATTAAATAAAATCAACCGTGTGACTCATTCCCATTTTAAGTAAATGGGTCAAACCAGACCATGACATCCTAATTCCAAACCATTAACTTCAAGAATGAAAATTTTACCTCCGTCCCAAGACGCATATTTAGGGCTTCATTCCACATATTGGCAGCATATGCTGGCTGCATTCTAGTCCACATAGACATGACAGAAATAACCTGCAATGTAATTTACACTTAAATAACAGTAGCTATTCACCCCATCCTCAAACGCAGCCGGATACCGACTCTCAGGCGCCAACCTATACCCAACCGCCACCACAATCACATCACACACTTTCGCAATCCGCCTACAAAACAAATCATTCGCCACCGAATCACAACTCCCCGCCACAAACCCCCCTCCATGAAACTGCACCATCACAGGCAGCTTCCTACACTTCTCCCTAAACGGCGAATAACCCCTATACCCACCACCCATATTCAAATCATCCTTACTAAACCCATTAATATAACTACTCCACCTATTATTACTCTCACTTTTCGCAACATTACACGGTTCGGGTGACCCGTAACTGCTGCGTCTGGATTCAAGTTCGGATCTATTGGTTCTAACCCTAACATGAATAGGATCTGGATTTGCACGACACGTGTCAGGGAGGAAAATACGAATAGAGAGAGAAGAAGAAGGATCTATGTGAATGTCTTCCATTCCTGTTGATGAAGAAGAAGACGACGATGGCGGCGGCGGTGGCAGGAGGATAGCTGTTGGAGGAGAGGGAGAAGAGGAGGCGGAGGAGGCGATGACAGTGGTTTACTACGGTGGCAGGAAGATAGGGAGAGTTGTTTTTTTTAGGGTTTGGTGGAAGCTATTTAGGGTTTTGAGAAAGAATGATGAATATATACCTAACGAAAAAACTCAAAAATAATGAAATCTTCACCTCATTATGCCACGTGGCACATTCAAGGTGGGGTTGAGGCCACCATTGAACGCCACGTCAGCAAAAGGGCTTTGTTTTATATATATATAGATTCCCAAACTCAATAATAATCCCACCTGAAACCAACTCATCAGAACCATATTGTGATCAACACTCAACAGAAACAAAACAAAACAAAGCAAATCCAAACAGAAACGTAAAATAACTAAATGGAACAGAAACTGTTTGGAACAACATCTTCATCTTCTTCAATGATAACCCATGATAATAATAATAATAATAATAATGAAGAAAATAAGGTGAAATCATCAAAATTTCCATTAACATGTTGGGAGGTTGCAGCTGCATCTGGGGTTGTGTTAACTTTCGCCATTGGTCTCCTTGGTGTTTATCTCACGTTGCCAGACTCTGATTACAGTTTTCTTAAGCTTCCAAAAACTCTGCAAGATCTTCATATCCTTAGGTAATTCAATTATTTTTCTTTATTATTATTTATTATGTTTAATTTCAAGAAACTGGATCTTTTTGTTACAAGTTTTGATTTTTTTTGTTAGTTATGTATGTATGTTTATTTAATTTAATCTTTATGGGTTGTTTGATTTCTTTTGTTTGTTATTTATGTGTGCTTAATTTTAAGAAACTGGATCTGTTATTTGTTACAAGTTTTTATTTTTTTTTAAATTATGTATGTTTGTTTAATCTGTATGGGTCGTTGAAATATAAGTGTATATAATAATGTTGGGGTTTTTGTTGTGATTGGAAAAAATTTTATGAGAAAAAAGTGAGTAACACACAAGCAAGAACAAAATTAGCCTTCAATAATGGGCAAAAGCTTTTGTAATTAATGTATGAGAGAATATGCTTAGATTGCTTTTATTTAAAGAGTCTTCCATTTGAAATGTTTATAGTTTTGTATGGCAATGATTCCATATATAATAGTTTAAAAAGGCCTTTTTTTTATGTTGATTGTTACGACTGAAGATATGTTTTTGTGTCATGTAATTCATCTTTAATTTTGCAATTTCGTTCATATTTGCGTGAACTGGTCGTAGTCATTTGCAGCTGAAGTTAGCTTGTTTTTTTAGAATAGTCAGATTAAAGGGTATACGAAAATCGGTTATGATCTGATTTTCTGTTATCAAGATAATAAGAAAGTACCTAACTAATATTTAATCATAAATGTTAGCACATGATTATCATGTTATCTGATTGTGGTTCATTAAGAGCACATATTTGGTTGGAATTCAAGATTTGGAGTTGCGTTTTTTAGCACGCATAATAAGATGCACAATTTGGAAAGGAACGAGTCAAGTTATGTCTTTGTGTCAATATCTGCGCCTATGTGTTTCTTTCAGTTTTTTGTACGTGTGGTTTTGAAAATGTATCTGAATTTTTTTTTTCTTGACTTTTTTTAGAGATAATCTTGAGAGATATACAAGTGACTACACTATCCAAGTCTTAGTGGGTTATTGCACGGTTTACATCTTTATGCAAACTTTTATGATCCCGGGAACTGTTTTCATGTCGCTGCTAGCGGGGTCCCTTTTTGGGGTCTTAAGAGGTGTGACTCTTGTCGTCTTTGCTGCTACTGCTGGTGCATCTTCTTGCTACTTTTTATCACATTTGATTGGGCGCCCCCTTATCTCGTCTCTGTGGCCCGATAAATTGGTTTTCTTCCAAGACCAGGTATGGTTCAAATGCCCTACTCTGTAAACATGGCAATCCTAATGGTAAACCGTTCAACTGGACTAAAAATGGATAAATGTAAAAAAACTAGATAAAATGAAAATGGACTGAACGAGTCAAAAAGTCATACAAAGTGTATCACATTGCAGAAAATCTCCCAACTCGTTAGTTATGTTAAAAGTATTAATTATTTACGAATTTTAGGAAAACATAGATAAAAGAGTATTTGTGGGTTGGTCTGACCCGTGCTAAAAAACTTCAATTTTTATCCATCTCTGGAAAGTCGAGAGCTTCTAGGTTTATTTGATGAAGTGATGAATTTTGTTTTGCTTACTTAGGTGGCTAAAAGGCGACAAGGTTTGTTGAATTATATGCTTTTTTTAAGGCTGACCCCGACCTTACCCAATATGTTCATTAATGTTGCTTCACCAATAGTAAATGTGCCATATCACACTTTCTTGCTGGCAACTTGCATCGGCCTCATTCCAGCTGCTTATGTAACCGTCAAGGTATTGTTCTTAAGTTTTCTTTCTTTCTTACTTTTTTTGTATTTATTGACGCCTCGGTGTTTGGATGTGCTTTTAGACATGAGTATTCAAATAACCAGTTAATCGCCCCTCTTGACCTTTTTGTGGTTTCGTGTTTATTTGTAATTCGACAGGCTGGAATAACTCTTGGAGAACTACAGTCAATCGGAGATCTATATGACATCACCTCCATAGGAACCTTGTTTCTCATTGGGCTTGCATCTGTTACCCCTACACTTATAAGCAAGAAGATGCCATCATAGAGTAGTTTATCACAATTCAATCAACCCTTCTTGTGATTTGAAATATTTACAAAATTATGAGTCTACCCTTGATAACGACCTCGGGTTTCCAGCTGCTGGGCTTCTGTGGTTCGTGCTGCAGATTTTGGAGAGGAAAAAAGGGACCTGCATTATTGTTTACAACTTGCTAAAATGCAGTTTAGGTGAACAACAAATTTATCAGTGTAAAGAAATATATGTAAAAGATGGATTCTTGCTATGATTCTATTTTATGAATTGTCCTATTAGCACTGCAGAAAGTTTCAGGTGTTTAAAGATGTAAACTTTTTTTATATTGAATAATAAAATATGAATTGTTATGTCATCTTTAGTTTTGTTTAGTTGTCATGGTTGTTTTGGCACATAATTGTCATGGTTGTTTTGGCAGTGATCCACTGGTGCTAGTTGTCGCATAGCGTTCCGAGCGGCAACATTGACGCCTCATAACCTTTCAAATTGTGTTCGCAGAGTTTCGACTCTGATTCATCTTTCAAATTTTGTATACTGAAAATGCATATTTATTCAAGACTATAGCTGTATTGATTTACAATCTTTTGAATATACTCTACAAAAACGAGTTTGGCTAGAATCGAAGTTTAACATTTGAATATATTCAGTAACATGTGTTGACTGTACGGTACTATTTAGTACCGTTGTGATCAAATCTATCATTCAAGATTCTTAGTTGTGTTTTTCAAAGTTTTGTTATTTACGTTAAATATTATTAACAGGCGCCGCAAGACCATAAGTTCATCATGGATACTACCGGATGATCCTCTGACTTAACTTCTCTAGCAAAAACCTACACAGAAAACACGGGTCGGCCTCGTCACAAAAATATGGTGTCTTTGTGAGTTACTAATACGTGTGAGAATTTGTAGAGGTAATAAAATAAGTTTGTTAACGAGTTACTAATACGTGTCTAGTGCGGACTATCTATGCATTAAGATTCTACTAACTAGGACTATGGTCCCCTATCCGAACCATATATCCTTATGATGTTATCTTGTTATTAAGTTGGTCATGTTGTTATCAGTAGTCCCCATCTTTGTTAGGATGCCGATCCTAAGGTGATTACGTTACGTATATCGGTTAGAAAAGATAATTGCGGACTTAACTAGAAACCATACCTCATGCATTGTTCCATGAGCCCACAATTATTTGCTTTGGAGTGTCACGTCTAGACTCGTCATAAACTTTTTTTTTTAACTTCCATTTATAGAGCATACCCGAACCCATAAAGATACGGAAACTTCCAACTTGTATGTGTCTCGGCTAGGAGGGCTATGATCCGGGTTGCGGTACCACTACCAATATTCATGGAGTAACTAAGTCAAACCTGAGGGAGTGTTTTTGTTAAAATTTCAAACACTTGCTACATCTTCATCTCCATCTCCATCTCCATCGCACGCTTACATATAATCAATAAAAGATGTTTCTTGTTTCAGGTTCAAAGAAATCAACGTAACCAATTTGCAGGTAAAGTTTAAACAATTTTCCCTCTTTTTTATTTACACCTAAGAGATCAATTGATGATTTAATCGGGTGCATACAAGGTGTTCGATAAAATGCCTGTTCACTACTCGCTATTGAATTCTTGCTGTGTAAAATATCTTTAGTTACTGATGTGGGAAATGATTGCTCCTCTGTGATTTGTTGCTGTCAGTGGATTTAGTGGTTATAAGTTGCTTGTAAATTAGTGTAGCCTTTCACCCTCATTAGGTTATGCATAATCAAAGGGTTGTTTATGATTGGAAAGTGAGCTTGACAGAACTAGGACGTTTTCTTGAACGAATATGAAGCGATAAATTATGTATATAGTTAAATTTTATGGCCAGATGAGGCTTTATGAGAATAGATTTAATATGATTTATATGGATTTAGAGAATAAAAGTAGTTCCATGGATTAAGTTAAGATGACCTGAAATAAGAAAGTGAACCGTTAAGTCTGCAGTTAGAATCACACCATCAATTTTGTGATCATGCTTACTAAGCGTCCGTCCTTAACAATCTTATTTATTTTTCTTCTTTCCAGTTTTCTAATGGAATATCAAGGTTTCCATGTCCTGCTTCACCTGAGATTCGGAATCGTATTGTCATTGCTTGCTGGTATTACCTATTGCAAACCCGCCACTGCGTCATTCTCTGAATTGGTATAATGTCTGTTTTCTTTCATTTAGATTATTCTTCTAGGAAGTGAATTGCTCCAAGTGTTCTTTGTGTCATTTTACCTTGCTTATGTTTAATTATTATAAGATTTATTTTTACCTCTTCAGTTTGGGAGCCATAGATATCTCACAGAAGCATACTTTCAGAAACATGATACCTTAATTGACCGGCTTTTCCAAGATTTCATATCCAGTGAGCTTTCTCATGTCACCTGTGGCAAACAGAATCTCATGCCAAAACTGTCGGTTATGCAGCGAAAGTTAATTGGCGAAGGTTCTCACCGGCGTTTATCTTCATCCATTAAGATCGAAATCGAGCCAGAAGTTATATCCAAGCTCCCTTCACTCTCATGTGAGGCCATAGTTATTGAGAGACTGCCCTCTGGTGTATTTGCTGACCCATTTGAGTTAGAACATCTTACAGGACGCGGTGGTAAACCTTCAATCTTGAATGGTTGAACCAATTCTGGCAGCATGGTTTCTTCGTTATTTTTGATTTATTTGTTTTCATTGATTCTTGCAGTGTTTAGTGGCGCTTCTGCGTTTGGGGACACAGATTTAGAGTTGCCTACTGTGCGGGCAAATCGATCCGTTGTTGAGGTTCACGTGGATTTGAGCCCTAATTCATTGTCTGGAAACAAGAACAGCTGGGAACTTAACATTGATATTCCATTGCATGCACGCTATGCGGTATGTGAATGATGAGCATCAGTTGTGCTTAATTATACTATTTGTTAGAGGTAGTTAGATGGGTTTCTTTAGGAAATGGGTCAAAAATGGGTTAGACTGACATGCTAATAATCTGAATCTATGAATAAAACTATGTAGGAGGCTGTATACATTTAAATAGACTTTTGGTGACTTTAAACTTTTTTGACCAGTTAAGTCCCCTTGAACTTTTAGCTAAATTTTTTACTTCGCATGCTTGAGATAAAACACAACCCATTAAAATCCAAAAATAAGTAAGTGGATTGAAATTCACCTTCTGTGTTTTTTGACTTAACTTATTTGGAAAACATTTTATTGTAGGTTGAATTTTCACCTTTTTGTTTGAGAAAAAGCAGTTGATAGCTACTAGTGTACAAGTTATTCAGTTACAGAGTATACTGTTTATAAATTTTAGTTACTGTTATTTAATAGATTTTAAGCTACTTACTTTGAATATGCAAGCAGAACACTGTGATTTTAAGCCTATTTTCATAACCAACTCGATTATATGTATAGTACTCACAAATTTACAATATACAAAGTTTCTCAGGATTATAAGTTTCTTCCTTATCTACATTTTGTTTGTTTGATTGGTTACTTTCCTTTGTTTGATTCAATTATGTTTATTTCTGCAGCCATTGGGAAAACATGGCTACACAAAAGTTGAATTTGAGTCTCTCAACTTGTTTGTACATTGCATTGTTGAAGGGTACCCACCTAACCAAAGCTGTATATTGTCATCAACCAATGAGGGTGTTAAAACGAGTTCACCTGCTATTGTTTGGGAAGTACCTTCTGGAATTGTGGAACACACAAAAATCGTGTCTGTGGTAACTTTTATTGCAGCTGTTGTAGGTGCTTTATCAATTTTCCTGGCATGTATCTTTTATTCAGATCATTCTGTCTACATTGGTTCAAAACAATCTTAGTATGTTTAAGGTTTGTGTGTCACATTGATTATTGATTATGTTTGTTCACTACTTATCTGGAAGATTATATTGTTCTTTTGAAATTGTTATGCTATAGATATCTTTTGTCACTGTTTACATGTGCTTGATCACTGCAAGCACACAGCAATACCATATTATTTAGAAAGACTTTATTAATTTAGTTTGGGTTTATAGACCATTACATAACTTAAATAAAAGTTGATCACTGGCTTGATGGTTCTAGATCCCTTTTGAGTTGTGGTAGGCTGGTAGCACATGCTTGCGATAATCAGCTAGGGCCCACATTGGGAATATATTCCTGTAGAGCGCGTAGTGTAGCAAGCAGTTCTCCTTGAATACTCCAGCTTGTTCCTGCATTAGGTATTTTGTCATTATATAATTTACCACTTTATGTTTTTTGTTTATTAAAATTTGATTAGTTGAACTTTTATTATCTAATTTACCTGTTGCGGGAAATCACCATTTTCCAACTGAGAGTTGATCAATAACTTGGCTGCTTTGTGTAGGGGTGTTGCATCTCTCTCCATCTGTTGAGCATGAATCAGTCCCATCATTGCCCATGCAGTGTGCACCAGATTGGACCGACCTTCCAATGGTATATATTTCTGTTTTTTTTAGTAACCACAGAGAACTTTGGTTACTTTACTTGAATTATTGACTTATTATTACTATTTTTTAAACAATTTTATGTTATGCTTTACCTTTTCTGTGCAGGATTTGTAGCTTTCTCCCCACCCACCATCCTCCAGTTGTGTTTCCAACAGAAATTTGACACCTCTATGAACTGTTGGACAATTTTCATATGTCTTTCCAGCTGCTGCTAGTCCTCCAAGGGCAAACCAGGTACCGTATATAAAACATACGCCCCAGTTTCCATACCTAATCACCACAGCTTCTCATAAAAAATTACAAGAAAAACTGGATCCAACTTGAGGTGGCAATTTTGACTTAATTACTCATGAGTGGGTTGATTTGGAAGTCTCCAACGGGTCAAACAAGTAAATTCACGAAAATTAGCCTTTAAAAGAAGCGCCTAGTGAGTAAACAAAGTGTTACTTTTAATGCATAAAATCTCCTAATCCTTTTATTCCAGAAAACAAATGAACATTGAATGATACAATATTTCAAATTATATTTGACATTAACTTTTAATAAAAAAGATGTACTGATTTGTGGACATTAAGTGTTTGGAGGCCAACTCGAACCAACATGTCTCATTAGCATTTTTGCTGCCTGCTTCCAGCTGTTTCAGAGCTCTATTTTAATGTAAAAGAAAAAACAAAAACAAACCATGAACCATCTTGCATCTGTATTTTCTCTAGGTATGCACTTGCACTCGTAAGACAATTTTCTATCTCGTTTCTCCTATGCCTGGGGTATAACTTCTTAAACAAAACTAGGGCCTGCATTGCTGCTGATGTGCACTCAACATACCTAGTCAACAGGTTTTTGTGAGAAGTTTAACCTATATTTTATATCCAGTATGGAAATGGTAAATTATATTGGATCTTACTCATGCTCAATAACGATGTCAACAAAAAATTCTGTTGGATTGAGAATCTAAAATGGCAAAAAAAAAAAAAAAAAAAAAAAACTTTAGAATATATATAAATGTTTTGCATCTTAAATAACAATATATTTTTACGACTTAGATATATACCTCCAGCCATTTTGATGATCCTGCTGGTTCCCATGCGGGAATTCCACCATTTTTGCTCTAGATTATCGTCACAGTCACAGTGGAATAAAACTTGTTAAGACCACATATGATGTTTTAAAATGTGTGTTTAAAAACTTGATTTGTGTCTTCAACTTATTATATAATTTATACATTTTCAACTATTCAGTGTACACTGACCTGTAAGGAAAGTATTATGTTGATAGCATCATTCAGTTGCTCAGGTTTCATTTTCTCACCTACAATTTCTGGTGGCATAGTTGAAAATAGTAGGCAACACTGGGGATAAGAGTATAGATGGACAGTAAGTAGATCATAAACAGAGGTCTCTCTGAATTTTTTTCATGATTAATTATATATAGAAATTGTATAAATACACCTTTAATGCTTCAGCAGTACAGTCTGAAAGTTGCCATCCATGATCTTGATCTGAAAAGGTCCATGATCCTTTAGAAATATGTCTGTGCATGCGTTTAAAGTCTCCAGAAGGATTGTCTTTTACCTACTCAGGAGTACTTAATAAATAATCAGGATTAATTCAGTAAAACGTAAAAAAATATTGGTGTTCGTGATCTAGGTTAATACTAATTATGTAATATCATCTCTTCATGTATTGATGTATATCTCAAGCCACACACCTGCACGAGGTATAGAAATGTTGTATTCTGATCAAGGGCGTAGTCGTGTGGGCGCATTTACAAAAAGGGGTTATGGATGGGACTGTGGGTATTGTGTATTTGTCTAAGGAAACCTTGTGTCCTGGAAAACTAAGAAACAACCAACAGTAACTAGATCAAGTGCCGACTCAGAGATGATATGGTTTGTCGTCTTCGAAGAGGACATGGGTTAATTCTGACGATTTTTTTGTTTAATCAGCAATATATATAGCCAAGAATCAAGTATTTCATGAGAGAACGAAACATATAGAGGTCAACTGTCATTTTATTAGGGATCGTGTGATGGATCAGCCGATTCATGTCAAGACGCAGATGGATTTTATCTGTAACAAGTTGGACATGATTGAATATTTTTATTGTGTTAACTTACAGAGGTCGACTGGCTGTCATCTTATTAGTTTAATAACCCCTTGGGTCAGCTGATACATGTCATGACACAGATATACTTTATTTGGAACAGATTCAACATGATTAACATCTTTAAAAGAGTATTTATTAGCAGGGGTATTGTTGTATATTGAGGGTTCCCCACCATAGTAATCATTCATAAATTTCAGTTCACTGTATAAATAGCAACTCAAATAATGCATCAGAGTAGTAGAGACCTGTGAAGCTTTAATGAATTCGTGCCCTTTCATCAAAGTAGAGCCAATTTCTTCAGTAAGATTACTAGCCAATAGAGCTTGAATTGCAAAAGCAGTATCCCACAATTGACTGCCAAAACTCTGTAGAATGATTATCAATCAAATCGCATATTTTTATACATTTGAATTTTTATAAAAATCATGTTATTATAGTATTTTGGTATGATCAGGGACCTGCATTTTCATGCCATCTTCAGCAACCCAGAGGTAATCCGGGACTCGAGCAAGGTGCTTTTTGAAACAAACGCCATTCGGATCCTCGACCCAGCATGCAAGCATGCACAATGCCTGAGCATCGAATGTCAAACCATGAGTAAGTTCAAAATTGTTTAATTATATTTTTATTAGATCATGTACCTTTGGTACACAACCAATTGTGATATATCGACTGTTTTCATCTTCATAATGGATATGCTTCATTGTTGTATGGAGTGCTTTCTCACGCAATTTGTTGAATGGCCAGCGATTCAACAAAGGCTCAGTTAAAACATAGAGACTGTCCCACATTAAATCTTGTAGTAAAGGATGAGGATAATATAAATCTTCCTGAAATCATTAGTTGGGTAGGCAAATTATCTCCCAAAGATAATTAATTGCTAGGAAAATCAAATGTAGAGTTAATTATGGTCCTATATTATGGTTCTGGTCCCAAGTTTTTATAAAATTACTCTTACAGTCCTTGGAGCGGGCGGATGTTAAAAATGTTAGAAGTACTAAAAGGTTACCTTTGCACACAAATGTCTTATGCTTCTCCAGTTGATTTCATTGTAGGGTTGTGCATAAAGTTCACCTCTAAGTTGTAGAATCAATGGAGTAATAGGACCCACAAATCTTTTACCATATAGGTATGACATTGGCATGTATACCAACCGACAGTAGCACCACATTTTTGCTGCATTTAGATGAATATTTTAATAGAAAATAGTACATTATAATCATAATTATCTACTGTATATCATATCAATAAATTTGGTACAAGAGAAGTAATTAACCTGGATGCATAGGTAGGAAAAAAGGAAGGATCCAGAACTCAGGAGGCATTGGGTTGCTTCCAGCCCACTCACATACACCAAGTATCTAAAAACAAACCATGTGCAGTTTATAAAAGGAACAAAGAAAAAACATTTTACTCGTCGCAAAATGGGTTTGGGCCAAAAGTGTTGGTGGTTCGGATATGCTGGGGTCAAGAGTAGAAGTGATAAGCGATAGACATGTGAACAAGTAGGAGAAACATTAAGTTTGCATCAACATGTGACATCTTTTGGGATATGTTTTAACAATTGTGGTAATTATTATTGTCTTCATTTATACCCTCAAGGTTTATCAATGTAATGTAGTAAAAAGATTATAAAAATGTCTTACAGAAAGCCAGGTTTTGCCCCATGATGGAATGGATGTAGCAGTGCCATGATCAAGAATCCATTTGCGGGCTTTGGTGCATGCACCATTATCAGGCCCTTCTCCTAAAAGACGCATACAAATGTAACTGAGTGTCGTGCCGAACATTGTGCTGTGACCCTCTATGTAGAAACCCCATCCACCGTCTTCGTTCTGTTCATTCCACATCACCGTTTGTTATGTTAAATGTCAGTTACATATTTTAATCATATATAAGAGTATGTATGTGCGTACTTGATGACAGTATAAATAACGTAGAATTTCTTTTCGATATTCCGTTGGGAAAACACTATTAAGGTGCCCTGTAATATACAAGCACATCACCTGCATTTTTTTAATTTGCCAAATATCAGAATTTTGTTGATATCACCACAATCGATCGGTAATTACTAAAAGAGAAAGCCATGTTATGGCCTAATAGGCAATAGCGCAATCAAATGGCACATTACAAGGCTTGTTGGTAGTCAACTGGAGCACACAATAGGCAATAATAAAGTTTTGACAGAAGTTCCATCGGTAATTGTAGGTCAAACAAACCTTTTGAGTGACTTTTTTTTACTTTCCCCATCAATTGCACACTAGTACCACCGTCACACGCCAACCGTAGATTGCCCCACCATAACAGGTGATTGCACCGCCACAACGGGCGATTCTCATGTTGTGTGAGTATAAAGCCCCTACACCCCCCCCCCCTTTTCTTGATGCTCGTTTATTGTGTTGGTCTGATTATGTATTGGTGTGATTATGTGTGTTGATTTCGTGTTGGTCTTATTATGTACTGGTTTGATCATATGCTGGTTTCATTACATATTGGTGTGCCTTTTTGTGTTGGTTTGATTATGTGTTGGCTTCATGATGTATTGGTTTCAGTGTGTGGTTTGGTTATGTATTTGTTTGATTATGTAATGGTTTCATAGAGGTACTCGTCCTTCATGTATTGGTCTCTTATGTGGTTTTATCATGCATTGGTTTGATTATATATTGGTTTCATTATGCACGTGACTTTTTGACTTGTTAAGAGTTATGTGGGCTTTATAAAGGATGGTTCATGGTACGCACCATGGGTAGAGCAGTAGCTAGTGGTGAAGCTTGGTTCTCGAATCGGTGGGGGGCAGACTCAAATTTTTTCGATCGGTATTGGCGGATCAAATCGGTGGGGGCTCGACTCAACCTGGACTCAATTTACGAAATTTCACTACTGCACCAAAAATCGGTGGGGGTGGAGTCCCCTCGGGCCCTAAAGAAGCTGCGTTCTAGGCCGTCGCATGAGCTAAATGACTTTAGAAAGAGATGATAACACTGGTGAGAAGACTTCCACTCCCCCATACTTCACGTCTAGGGGATGAACCAGTTAGAGGAGCCGCTTTGATTCACACTGGAAGGGCAACACCAGCCAAAGGACCCTCTCTTATGCATGTAGCCGAATGGCTGATGCACCTCAAGGACGTAGTACTAGTGGCTATGGATAGGGTAAACTCCAAACATACTATATCTTACAAACGTAATTAATTATCAATAATCTATCAAATCGTTTTCAAATTCCGGTTCGTCTAGTGAGAGATCGACAACCTCTAAAAACTCTACATCTTCCATTGAATCAAAAGTTGAATATGTATGGTTTATTTTTTTAATGGCCGGTTTTAGAATTTTAAAGAGTTAAAACCCTAAAATTAAATGGAAACGGGCTGGAAACGTTTAGGAACGTCCCCATGACGTTTCCCCCCATGACGTGTTTCCGTCCCCAATGAGTACCCAAGACAGGTATGGCCACCTAAGTGGCGTCTCGTGCTACATAGGTGAACAATGGGTGGATGTGCGTCATTATAGCACCTTGTCACTTTCAGTAGGGATTAGGTTAATTTATGAGTTAATTAGTATGATTTTTGATTACTTAATGAGTTATGTTGGTTTATTAATTAATTGTAATTAGGTTAAAGGGTTAATTGATAAGATTTTCGGTTATTAATACGTAAATTAGGTTAATTATCATGGGAAAGCAGAAAACCATTCATTATCATGGGAAAACCGAAAACCATTCACTATTTAGCGTTTAGTTAAATGATAAGATTTTTGGTTATTGATATGTGATTGTTGATTGCTTGGAGTTGAAGAACTACCTATTTCGAGTCAGAAATTAGTAGGGTGATTGTTGGGCCTAATTACCAACTCAACCAAGTCGTGTTGGGTCGGGCCGACTAAGTTGAATAGGTTTAGTGTGAAAGGTCCAACACCAACCCGGTATGAAAATTGTAGTAGAAGGAGGTTTAAAGTTGATATCGAGAGAGAGTGTGAAAATTGTAACGATATCAACTCGAAGGTTAAAGTCGAAGGATTAAAAGAGAAATAATAATTGACAAACTATTATTTGAATTATCCAGTATGTATTTTTGTTTGATCATTATCTAGTTTGTTTAGATAAGTCTAGTTTAATTGTTTTAGTGTTATCTTTCCTAAGTTGAATAGGTTAAGGTTGGTATTTGAACTAGTATAAATAGGGGTCATGTTTTCTATGTTTTTCATAGTGTCTTTCAAGAATCAATAAAAAGTTGTTTTGGTCTTGAATATTGGTTTTGTTCAACAAGTGATATCAGAGCCACGGTTTTGAGAGTCATTTCCGAGAAGGGGAAGCAACCCCTCACGGGGTTGCGACGGTGGTGAACGGCGTTGCTTGAAGACAGCGAAAAAAAAAAAGAATAGAGTATCTAACAAAGATCTTGGGGCCGAAGAAGAAAACTCTATCGCAGGGTTGAAGATTCCAATCAAAGGTTGTAACCCGCCCGAGGGAAAGCTTTTGTGGAATACAAATTAATTCTTGTAGTAGGTCGGTGTAGGTTGTAACCAACAACGGTTGACTTGCGAGAAGGTTGTACAACCTTTAGTTGCATGATGAGACGGAAACCGTTTGATATGTTTGAGTTCGAAGGCTGTTATAATAGTCTGCAAATTAGCACGGAAGTTTGTTCAAAATAAATTGGTTTGGCTATCGATTGCGTGGTGGTGTATCTCAAATTAAAGTCTATGCGGTCAAATGAGATTGGATAGTTTGCATGTATGACATAATTCAAGGTGGAAATTAAGTCAAACGTAAATGGAAGAAGCCAATGTGTTTGTCGTGGTAGCCAGGAAGCTAAGGATTTCGTTTGGCGATTAAAGATAGACCGATATGTGGTCGTTGTCTTTCTTTGTTGTTGATAAGCGAAGGTTTGCATCTAGGTTATGTGTCAACTTAGTTTTGGTGTTCATCAAATTGAAGGCTGTTAGAATTCTATACTTTTCTCTCGATTAAAAGTTCTTTTAGTTAAGGCTCTCTCGGTTATCAAGATCGACTAGTGTTTATCGTTGAAAGTTTCAATGATGATGTGCCATCACCGTATGTCGGGATGGTCAAATCTCTATGTGTCGGAGTAGTTTAATCGGGTGACCAAAAGAAGAAGACTAGCTCGTTCAAAGGTAGTGGTAAAAGATCTCGATCAGATCTTGGTGAACCCTTTGATTCAATTTGGTTGAAGGCAGTTGATAAGTTATCCCTTCTTCAAGTTAAACGAGTTCTGTTATTGGTTGAGTTCAAGAGAGTGCAAACTATCGACTTAAGTTCAAGAGAGAGCAAACAATCGAGCTAAATGTATTACCGGCAGTAAAAGATGCTTGAGTTGTGTTCAAGAATTGGAATGAGCGAAATAGGTGTTAAAATGTCCAACACCAACCCGGTATGAAAAAAATTGTAGTAGAAGGAGGTTTAAAGCTGATATCGAGAAGGAGTGTGAAAATTATAGCGATATCAATTTGAAGGCCAAAGTCGAAGGACTAAAAAGGTAAAATAATAATTGACAAATTATTATTTGAATTATCCGGTATGTATTTTTGTTTGATCATTATCTAGTTTGTTTAGATGGGTTAGGATCAAATACACAGTGAAAGAAAAATAGGAAGTCGTAGGAAGGGTATCAAACGGACTCCGGTTGAACTCATTCAAGCGGCATTGGAACCATCTTTTCGAACCCTACAATGTTAGTTTTTAGGTCTTCGTTTTTTGGGGTTTTAGCTTGTAGTTTTTAGAATATGCGTTATATCATTGTGTCTTTTATGTACCATTGTGCCTTTTTCTTATTTTCATCGTTATGTCATTTTTTCAATTCATTGTGTATTTTTTCTTCAGCATTGTGTTTTATTTTTTTGGCATTGTGTTATATGTTGTGGCTCATTGTGTCATATTTCATGATCTATTGTGTTTTTTGTATCCTTCTCACCCTTCTCATTTTTGTTACACTATGTAGAATAACTTGACCCCCTTGTTTAGATAAGTCTAGTTTAATTATTTTAATGTTATCTTTCCTAAGTTGAATAGGTTAAGGTTGGTATTTGAACTAGTATAAATAGGGGTCATGTTTTCTTTATTTTTCATAGTGTCTTTCAAGAATTAATAAAAAGTTTTGGTCTTAAACATCGGTTTTGCTCAACGTTTAGTTAGTTTAATAATTTGATGCACTAATTGGTGGATTAACTTAAAGATAACTATGAATCTTTTAATTATCTAGTTAGTTATAATTGTGTTCGAATTAGGATTACTTGACTAGCAAGGTAGACTACTTATAAATAGATGATTTGAGTTGTGAACTCATCAAGAGAAGAGTAACCAGTTTTGAGTTATTTTCCGATTAGTAGAACGTGAGAGTTATTGACAAAATTCTTTTCTTCTAAATTTCTATTCATTTTGATTGTTGATTGGAACTTCAGAAGACTTGCCTACCACTATAGAAGTTCTATTGGCAATCCCTCGCTAAACAATCCTTTAGTAATCCCTTGCTGACTTCACTTAGTAGTTCGTTGGAAACCAAATTTTTCACGGTCATATTAGCGAAAAAATCTCATCAGTAACTGCTTTCATCGATGGAACTATCCATCGGTTGTTTAGAACAATGAAGATTAATCTTAAACGTGCTAAAGTTTAGGAGCGGATATTTGGGCAGATATCATAGTTTATTAATTGTGTTAGTGAATTGATATATAATTAAATAGTTGTAATTTGGTTAATTATCAAGTTATCAAACATCCTAAACGTGTTAGGTTTGGATGTTTATAGGGTAATTAACTAAACAATCCTAATAAAGTAATAATAGTCTAATAGGTGTGGTTAGCTATATAAATACCAAGGTGTGGGTGTGAGGATTGTACGTTCAAGTTTTTGTGTAGTTTTCTTGAGTCTAATAATATTGTGAGAGAGTTAGCCATAAATTTATGTTCTTTCGATTGTCGATCGGGACTTGATAATTTAAAATGGCTTCATTCAACCAACATAATAAGCCTTATATGAAAACTTGTTACTACTCACCAAGGGCTGCATAAAATACAAAGGACCAGCATTTTCAGCAGGCCAATGACCATCATCGGCCTGCAAGGCTGCAAAGAAATTAACCGATCTTTTCAATGTGATTGTAGCTTTTTCATATGATATTTCTTCACCATCCTCTACTTTCACTTGAGCTATCGTTTGTTGAAATTGCTTCTCTCTTAAAAACTGCATATACATATATCAGCATGCATACACCATATTAACTAGTACATTTATAACGAAATAAATCATAACGCGCGCGTGCATGAAACATAATTAAGAAACGGGGAGTGAGATCGACCTGCATCCGCCAAAGAACATCACTGCAAGTCTTAACTAGATGTTTATGTTTCCAGAATTTAGCGCGCGCTTCTTCGACCTCAGCAAGTTCTTCTGAACTTCCATAATTTGGATCAAACTCCCATATCTGTCTCCCAACAAAGTTGTTTGTGCTATACAGGTACGGATTATTCCCACCTTTTGCTAGTTTCAATCTCCACATCTTTCTGCAAGTGGATACACACAACAAAATATATTTGATTCATGTGAACTTAATTTGTTTCACTATATATACTGTTAATAAGGCACATATCTAATGCCCCACATTTTTCTGGCACAATAAATGTTGATAATACATGAGTTATTTATTGTTATTATATTATTATCAACCACGTTTGATTTTCAAATAAAACAAATTCAGTAGATGATAAAAGAGATGATTGTTACATAAAAGGTAACATGATTGTTTGTCATATATTCATTGGGTGATTACATATGTACACCCTCATTGTAATCGGCATTAGTTATCCAGAAAATTTAATTCACACAATTGTCTTATATCAAATATTCAAACCTTTCAATAATGTTCAGACTTTATTAGATTTCAAAATCTTGCATATTTATTACATTTGGTCCAATTTTATTTTGTTTTTCTTGCAAGGTGTCAGATTTATATGTACTCTCATAATTTACTTCTGTTTAATTGAAATGGGTTTATACAAATTATGTGGTAAGTTTTTGCAAATCATTTTGGATTTATATGCAAATGTTTTAGATTTTATTGCTAATCTTGGCTTCATTTCCCTAGAAATGTGGACAATCAATTTTTTTTTTATCTTAGA
This sequence comes from Ambrosia x helenae, assembly GCA_030844895.1. Lineage (NCBI taxonomy): Eukaryota > Viridiplantae > Streptophyta > Magnoliopsida > Asterales > Asteraceae > Ambrosia > Ambrosia x helenae. The sequence goes on along the minus strand of JAUTDX010000534.1, from coordinate 72,248 downwards.
GGGTTTCTATTGGTACACACCACACATATACACACACTCTCTATAGAGAGAGAGAGAGAGAGTAAGAAAGAAAGAAAGAAAGTAAGAAGGCTCCCTATGGCAGGGCCTTGTGGGTTGAAGTACTCACGAGGCTATACCGTCGCCACCCCTTGCTGGTAGTTTCCACAGGTTCCTATACCCACGTTGAAGTTGAACAAAAATGACCGCTGGGATGGGTTAAACTAGCCATTAAGGTTTTTTTAAATATATATTTTTTTAACTAAAAAAACCTTATATATGTTCCACTTCAACTCAAACCATTTTTAACTCAATTCACTCTTTTTATTCACTCAAACCTTTTAATCCTTTCTATTGCTTTTACTAAATGTAAGCAAAGCATTATTTATTCACATTGATTGTATCAAATAAGTTACAAATGTTCTGTTTAATGCACAAGAAGAAAATAACTTAGCACTTAGACTCTATTAATGATGAAATAATCAAGTACTTTTGAGAAATATACAAATACAATAGGATATGAAGAATAAGAAAGATTTTAGACTTTTGATCTAAATGAATCAATACAAAGGTTTAAAAGGGTGAATATATACGTTGGGTTTTCTAAAAGAGAAGTGGAAGGACAAAATAGGATAACCTACAATTGTTGAGTTCTACCCCCATTTTTAAACGTCCATAATTTTTTTCATACGACATTAATTCTTAAAAAAAAATACACCATAAAACAAAGATTTTTATCCTCTTTCATTTGCATATCCTATTGCTAAAAAAATGATGGGTTGATAACCTGCGTTTTTGTCAGGTATAACTTGCGTTTTTATTAGATATAACTCGCATCTTTTTTATCATGTATAACTTGTGTTTTATCATTTATAACTTGCGTTTTATCATTTATAACTTGCGTTTTATCACGTTGTTTTATCAGGTATAACTTGCGTTTCTAAAACACAAGTATAACCACAACAAAACGCAAGTTATCAACCCAGCAATTTTTTTTAAGTGTAGCAATAGGGTATGCAAATGAAGATGATAAAAAGCTTGTTTTTATGGTGTAGTTTTTTTTAAATAATGTCGTATGAAAAAGTTACGGCCGTTTTAAAAATGGGGGTGAAACTTGAAAAAAGTTATCAATTATGGTGATGGACAATGATACTCTTTTGGCTAGTAACATGCGTCAACTTTTTATTCCTTCTTACACTTTTTATATTAATGTTATTTTTACAATAGCCTCACCCTTCCTAAAAATAAGACAAATTTATTGAAATATTCTATTGCAAAGATTACTTATTTTTAATGCTTTAAATATGGCTTCTTTTAAAATCATTACACTTACGTGTATTTAGGTATATATTGGTTTATGATTCTGGAAATTTTCATTGTAGGAATATAAAAGCCTTCACGTAAGATATAATAATAACATTGCATTAATTAAAAAAAAATCAAGACAGACTTAAACCTTTTAAACTTTAAAGGGCCTATTTGGATTTAAACTATAGTACTACAGAGGTTCAATCGAGACTAACAAAAACTCATATTAATGTTTCTAGATGGATACAACTAGACATTGAAGGTGTGATTACTGTTTTCGTTCTCTTCCATGACCACATTCATCTCACTCCATTTTATCTCTATTGATTTCTCCGATGAATCGTTTTCGGCCATGGTAGCTGTTCGATGACAGTAGCTGCTAATCTTGTGGAATCAAGCGACGATGGTGGTTGTTAGAGATATGTGTCAAAATCATGGGTCAAACGGGTCAAACAATAAGTCAAACTGGTTAAAGAAAGTTGAGGGACCAGTTGTGACCATTATCAAAGGTTTATTATGCTTTATTATGTTTTGTGTCAATAATTGGAAGTCTGATAAGATGGAGGGCTGTTTGTGCTAAAGTTGAAAGTCTTAACAGACTTTAACCAACCAATTGGGGGTTAGGGTTATAAAATGAGGTTTAGGCTTTGATCAGAATTAATTCGATTCTATAATCGTTTTCTTTCAATTCACTTGTAATTTCTTTTTCGATTCATCATTAATAAACATTCGAAGCTTTTGATTGTAATTCTTGATTCAATTTCATATATTGTTTTACAACAATTGGTATCAGAGCCTCGTTGCTCGATTTCTGTGAAATTGGAGTTTGTTATCCGCAATTAAGATCAAGAATGGTGACGACAAAGTTCGAATTGGAGAAATTTGATGGGAAGAACGACTTTAGCCTGTGGAGATTGAAGATGAGGGCTCTTCTTGTTCATCAGGGGGTTGTAGATGCATTGTTGGGAGAAGCCAACTTGCCTGGTGATTTGTCTGATAAAGAGAAGAAGGATATCTTGAAAAAGGCTCACAGTGCTATTGTTTTGAGTCTGGGTGATAGGGTCTTGAGAGAGGTGTCAAAGGAACAGTCTGCAGCAGGGGTTTGGGCCAAGTTAGAGAGCCTCTACATGACCAAATCCTTGGCTAATCGACTGTATCTGAAGAAGAGGCTATACACTTTTCTGATGACACCAGAGAAATCCATTGAAGACCATACAGATGAGTTTAACAAGCTTGTTTTGGATCTTGAGAATATAGAAGTGACTATTGATGATGAAGATCAGGCTATTCTGTTCTTGACATCACTTCCACAGAGTTCTGAACACTTTGTGGATACTTTGATGTATGGGAGAGACACTCTTACCATGGAAGAAGTCTTAGCAGCCTTGAATTCAAGAGAGTTGAAGAGGAGGTTTTAGCCTAAAGAAGAAGGTGTTAGCATTGGAGTTATACGTTGTTTTAGGTTAGGTATTAATATTAGAGTTATACATTGTTTTAGATTAGATGTAACATTAGAATTATACATTGTTTAAGGTTAGGCGTTAACATTGGAGATACATTGTTAATTGTTTTAGGTTAGGTGCTACCTGAAGCTTTCCTGCATGTAACTGTAAAGTGCATCAGTCTATTTCGTATATATGTAAAATTGACGTGTCATATTAGATTTCTCAACCCCGGGGTGCTCCCGGGGTATAATCTTGTAAATATAATTGTGGAGTAGATAGCTAAATTCAAGAGTTAAGAGAAAGAAAGTTGAACCTTATTGCTAAATTAGTATTAGATTATTGACACTTGTTTGTAACGTGTACTTTATAGAATATCGATATCATGGAACAATTTCTTAGTATAATGTAATTGTGGAGTGTAGATAGATAAATTCAAGAGTTAAAAGAAAGTTGAACCTTATTGCTAAATTAATATTAGATTATTGACACTTACTAGTTTGTTAACGTGTACTTTAAAGAACATCAATATCATGGAACAATTTCTTAAAACTTGTAGCTAGATTAAGTATTCAGATTATTGAATTTAACATTAGTTTTGACCGATACAAGTTTTACCCCACCCGACATGAACCAGGGCATTTTTTTTAACCATTCGGCGATATACAACCGACCTTCAAAAATTCCGTCCCTAATGAAAGAATTTATGGGACGTGGATAAGCATCAACCAGGTAGGAAATAATGCATAACTTATCACTTTTGAGAATAACATGTTGAAGAAACACTGAAATAAAAATCTATATAGACAAGAACAGTTAAGAGATTATTTTATTGATAGTGAGTAGACGATTACAATATACTCGAATACAAGTTGTTATGTTGTTTCCACTATAATTTATCTTTCACAACTATCACAGAATTCTCTAGGTTTTTGTGTGTGTAAAATAGAGTGAATCTTTCTCCTCGGGAGAGAAGGAGTATTTATAGGCTTGTAAGCCATCTTGTGATTGGTTGATTCGAGAATGACAGATGTCTTGTGCGGGTCCCACACGTTTGTCAACCGTTGGAGCTCAGGCGCTGTCTTCCTATGATAGGTCCACGTGTCTTGCGATCATTCTTTCTGTCTTTTCTCTATACCTCGTATCTGCAGGTGATCATGGAGCAAGGAATAACGGTCTCTGATTGGCTATATGTCCCTTTCCCTGTCAGATTATAGCTGGCATGTACTAGGGAACGTGCGCAGGCTTCTAGAAGCTCTGGCCAGCGTTGCAGCTGACGTGTCTGGAGATGTAGGGCCGTGCGCACGCAGGGGTACATATCTCTTCACATGCGTTTAATTAGATTAAAGTGGATAAGCTCATGAGCATCAACCATGTAGAAACAGGATGTTTGAAAGTTTGGTTAAATAATGTACGTGGAATCATGTAACATAGACTCGAAGCTATGAATAATGAATAGATTAACTTACGTTTGTAAGTTGACATCTAATTGTCTCAAATAAATGTATACACGACAAAAAAAATGAATAATAATATGTAAATTATTATTATATAAATTTATTAATTAAATTGAAATTTAGCCAGTACGTACGTAGTTATATCAAAGACGTTCAGGTGACAACAACGAGACTAATGGTGGAGATCAAGACGGAAGCCTTTTGGTGGATGATTAAAAGAGGAAAATGGCCGGACCTAGATATGGAAAGCTGGAACGATATCTCTGTTTTCGATAATGGGTAAACTTTGTGGTTTGGGTAGATTAAGTTTGTATGCACAAGTCTAATGGTTATACTTTGGTGGGCCGGCCCAATTAGCCACTGGCTAATTCGGGTGTGACGGTTGTAAATGTTTATGGTGTTATGTTCTCTTTGGTGAATGGAATAAAAGTTGTGTTTGGTTGTTCAAAAAAAAAAACGTACTTAGTTATATCCAAGCTTCCCTCCCACTTGATCAATGTGAAGTATTTCTTGGACAATAATGTCACTTTGGTGGATGTCAAAATCTTGCATCTTTATTACATTTCTCCAAAAAAAATGTTTTTTCGTGCTTTCTTTCACATGTACATTGTCTGTTTTGAAAACATATACAGCAAGGTGTCAAAAGTTTATATGTCTATTTGAAATGGGTTTACGCTGATTAGGTCGTAAATTTCTTTAAACCCGAGCCCCAGGCATGCTGTGAAAATTCTTCAGCTTTTACGAAATAAAAAACAAAAATTAACTCACAAAATCGTTCTTTCTATCCAAACAACCCGAGTATCGACCCGAAACCCGGACTACCCAAAAAAATCCTAGCCTACAACAAAATTCGTGTAATAACCCAGTTATAGAGAACCTAAATTGGATGTTTTTAAAAGCCATTCAATTTTTGTTACATTAAAGACAAATTTGTATTTATGTTATTCTAATTTTTTTTGTTTTAATTATTTTCCAAAATTACAGAAGATTTAATTTTTAAACAAATTTATTTTGGTGTAAAATAATTAACAAAACGTTTTTTTGTTGTTAAAATTGGTTACTAAACCCAACCCTATACCTAGTTATCAGTGGCGTAGCCAGAAAATTTTTTCATGGGGTGCGGAATCTCTAAGCCCCTGGGTTGTTTATCATCATGTGGCCCGGGTCAGGTCGTATACCAAAATTAATGACACTAAAATTATATAATCAACAAAAAGAAGCCAAAAGTAATTCAAACGTTGTTACATATGCATAACAAAATTCTAAAATTTAAAGTTGTTCTCTTCGGGTCTTCATTTTTTGGAATCTATCTATAACATCTTCTATCTCCACGTTTCTAAGCAAGTCTTTTTCAATAAAAATCATACAACTATCGTTTAAATTCTCATCACCAATCCTATTACGCAAATTGTTCTTCACAAACTTCATTGCCGAAAAACTTCTTTCAACAGTTGCGGTTGCGACGGGTAATGTGAGAGCTAGCTTCAATAAACGATACACAAATATAAAGTGAAGATGTTTCTTTGTTTCAACCATCAGTTGTACAAGATTGGATAAACCATTCAATTTGGTAAATCGTGTATCCGCTTTTACATTATCAGTTTATGTAGCTCTCAAGTTCAACCGGAAGCCTTCTTTTATCTTCATCATCAAAATCATGTGGATACATCTCGGCTAAGCGTAGTAGTTTTGGAACATAAAATGCACCAAAATTATCACAAGGACTCAAGCTATTAATACAAACAAGTAACTCAGATGTTACCTCGTTAAAACGATTTCCAAATTCTTGGATTTGCATATCTTGAATCGAATTGAAGCATTCAACTTTATAATTGTGGCGAAGTGTGACGTTTGTGTTTTTTTTTCTTGGTATCCTTGGGTCAACGTATTCACCATCCATGTTTACCACTTCAAGTTTATGCTTATCACAAAAAGAGTTAACTAACTCTAAGAACTTGTCATAACCCTCAAATCTAAACTTTGTAAGTTGGTTCTTGGTAGTAGAAACCAATAAAACCCCGTTTAACAAATCTTGGTCTTTCCTTTGAAGGTTTTTTTTTCTTTTTCTTTTAATCAATATTAAAACAATGTGGACTTATTATAAAGCTTGGGCTTGGTCTTATTCTTGAATTTGAGCTACCAACTAATAAAATGGGCTAACTCAATATATGTAATTATATTATTTTCTTAGGGGTTGGTTTAAAAAATCCAAGGGGTGCGATTGCAAATTTTTGTGGAGTGCGGATGGGATAAACGCGTATATATAAACACTAATTTTTTTTAAGGTGTGCGCCCGCACCCCTTGGGCTTAGGGTAGCTACGCCCCTGCTAGTTATACCTGAACCCGATCACAGTTTACCCGGTACATAGGATATAGTTTTCCTCCTCAATATCAATACCCAAACCTTACCCACTTTCTATCAATACCCATTTTTTTTAATTCCCGATTTGTGGCTTTGTGCACCTCTATTGAACACCCCCATACTTTTTGTGAGGAGAGCAAAACCCATGTGATAAGCCTACGTGGCAAAACATGGGGTTTGCCTTTCAACAAATGTTATAGTTTCTCTCTTCTTCATTCATAACAGCTTTCAACAAATATTAAAAAATAAATATAGGAAAACTGTTTTCCTCAAAATATTTTCAAATATCCTCAAATATACCGATATAAACTGTAGGTTCCTCATTTTCTTTTCTCACAACTCCATAAAAAATATAGGGTTTTATCTCACAAAATTATAAGGGAACCAAATGTGAATGTTCTAAGGAAGACTCAAGAAAGGTGAATGGTGAAGACAAGAGAAGTTCCGGAGCTAGCAATACTCTTTTATTTTTTTACTCCTCTTAGGGCATGTTTGGGTGTCCATCTCCTTATCTCCTTTTTCTACATCGTTTTCTCCTTAATCCAAAAGTCACAATTTATAACTTGTGACTTATCTTCTTTTCAAAGCACAAAACTCCTTTTCAGACCATTACCCAAACACTTTTTTTAATTTATTGACTTCTTGGAGAAGTCATAAGTCATAAGGAGGTGAAAAAATGGAGCCAAACATGCTCTTACTCGTTTGTGTTTATTTAGTTCGTTCCAAGGATTGATGATTATTTTCTGACTCTGATTTTGTGCCCGGTGGATTTAAAGTCACTTTAATAGTCCCGTGCTTTCTACTTTCGTTTCGAGCAGTTTTCCACACTAAAATTCGATGTCTTGATATTATTATTTACGTATTGTTTTTGGCGAAAGAAAGATAATCCTCGCACGGTTCAATCTATTTTCACTCACCTTCCAAAGTACATTAGTTTCAAATCATGACTTCAATATAATTTAACATTAGTTTAGAAGTATGTCTGTGCATGCTTTTAAAGTCGCCCGAAGAATTGTCTGTAAGCTGCACAAGAGATTTTAATAAATATTCAGGATTAATCAAGTAAGATGTCGAGGGTGTTTGGGATTGATTATTCAAAACAGATTATGTGTTTTGGAAAAGCAGGGGTGGAGCTGCTTATAGATTATTGCGTTTTGGTAGCCTAAAAAACTGATTATCTGCGTTTTCAAAACGCAATCCAAACACTAAAAACTGATTATCTGCGTTTTCAAAACGCAATAATCTAAAAATCAGATTCAAAACGCAATCCCAAACACCCTCAGCGTTACAAATGATGCAACAAAATTTTAGGGACATGTGAAGCTTTAATGAATTCATATCCTTTCTTCAAAGTAGAGCCAATTTCATCGGTAAGACCAGTAGCCAATAGAGCTTGAATTGCAAAAGCAGCATCCCACTCTTGACTGCCAAAACTCTGTAGAATGGTTAACAAGCAGGATACTTATTGAAATATGTTTGAATTTATATGGTAGTTCTGTATGATCAGTGACCTGCATTTTCATTCCATCTTAAGCAACCCATAGATAATCCGGGACTCCAGCAAGTTGCTTTTTGAAACAAACACCATTTGGATCCTCGACCCAACATGCAAGCATGCACAATGCCTGAACATCAAATGTCAAACCAACAAATATTCAAAGCCCCAAACCCCCACCCTTCTTTGTTAACCGTTGCGATCATCAACTAGGCATGCGAAAAACTGATTAGCCAAACTAAAACTGAATTAACCGACAAAACTGAACAAAAAATACTCAAATAATCAGCCTCTAAAAGTCACTTCCAGATTCAGATATCATGAATGCTTAATTGCTTACAACATTTTCCCTAGATAATAACCCAAGTTTTTGAAGAGATAAAAGCAAATCTATACAAACACTTAAGTTACAGTTTATCCAGTTTCCGGCTCCACACGTATACCCCCGCCGCCACCATCATGAAAACAAAACTATATCACCAACACGAACAGTTTATGCAGTTGCATGAACACGCGAAGCATCCACATTGCAAACAAGCAGGCCATTTTGGTAACTTCACTTTTGAGCATGTAGGCTTCCGCCACAAGCAACATCCACATTTCCAGTTCAGTATGCAACAGTTTGCTTTGAAACAATCTGAGCATTCCAGGCAGGAAGGTCTTGGACATTTCAAACACTTCGCCTGCTTGGTATTTATACAACAGCAATTACATGGATTGGCACAACAAGATGGAGTGTCGCCGTTTGACTTTGACTTTTTTGGTAAGCGGAGAGTGGGCTTGATCTTTGAGAGTCGGGTCTTGGTGGTGATGGTTTCCATTTCATAGATGAACTGAGAAAGATGTCGAATATACTCAGGGTAAAGTTCTAGGTTGCAGTGGCCACCTCCTTTGATCCATAACGGTTCATATGCCTCCTTAGCCATTTTCCATAGTCCATTACCGTGTAACCAATTCACTACATCATCTTCGGTTCCCTGTCATTTGTTTACATAAAAGAAACAATATATTATAATTCAAGATTTCACCGATGAAATAATAAATCAAGCAGCTTTGTTTCAAAAGTACGCATATTTGCAAGATTACTGATTTAGGGGAGCTTACATGTATCACAAGCGTGGGACACTTCACCTTGCGGATCTTGTTAACATTCTGCAAAAGATTCCACCAATATGTCATTACTTAAGGTGACTTTCAGACGTAAGCTGCCAACATTTTGACGCTAGATACAGTGGCGGATATAGAAATGAATTTCAGTAGTAACGTTTTTCATTTTTTTCATTTTAGTAGCAACGTTTTCCAAATTTCGTAAAAAAAAAAAAAAAAACAAATTTTCCACTACGCGCGCGAAGTTGAGCAGCAACGGACACGGCACCTAGTTATACACTAGGTCCGCCCCTGGCTAGATACACTTTTTGTAAACTAAATTAAAGGGGTGGAATTGCCTTTCACCTTGTATATATCAAAGCAAAGTGTACACTTCACATGACAAACAACACGAAGGCCAGAAAGAATGCCACTGTGAAGAACCACTCCTCGTAACCTTGGTAGCTTAGCAGCCAAGTGCAGCGTGGGCCCACTTCCAACCGACTGTCCGTACAAGATTAAGTCTTCCTGGCTAACTCCATACTCTGTTTCAAGACACTCGTATACTGCCTCTATGTCTGCATATGTGTTACCCTCACTTGGCTGAACAGAAAAAAGACAATTGAAGCTATTTCAAAATTTATGCAAAAAAATATTTAAATAAAACAAGTAACAAGTGAACTTTCAAAGTTCAAACTATAATATTTGTCATTTTTTTGGGAGCTACACTACTATGGATCATTTAACTATACAAAGCTCAAGTAGATATGTAACATTCAGCCCTCATACCAACCAGTATTGTCTACGGCTTTGTTTTTTGTTATCCAGGCGGACATTACGCTTAAATGTGAAGTTTTCATCTTATACAACCAATGAGCCGGAAAGGTGTTGATTATATTCATGGCCCAACATTCCTTATGAGCCCCAACATCCTCATATCCACGGCCGATGTGGAATTTGCCTAGGGTATTACATGATATATTTAAATTTTATTGTATATGTGTGTATGTATATGTTAATCAAGTGAGTTTATTTATTGTTGCGCATTAATAACCCGAAAGCAAGTGCCGCCAATTTGATACCTTGCCAGTAGACGCCCCGTAGCCTGAGTAATCATACCTGTTTAAAGAAATCAAAACATATACAAACATCAATCATTATATGACACCTTTGAAACATGAAAGGGCAAAAGAAGAAGCCAAAATTGAATTCTCATGCCCAAAAATTGACTATCACTAACTTGCTTTTAATTATCAAGCAGTGCCTTAATTATCAATAATTAAATTAAACCTAAAACTTTTAAAAAAGCCAAATTTTCAGGAAGTGTACTACTACTGTTTATGACAAGACTAGAGAATAAAGTAAAAACCTACATAACAAGAAAATGTTGCAAGCATATAAGGACAGTTTTGAATGCAATCTAAGACAAGTATCTCAACAATATATATTTTCTTAGTGTCCAACGGATCGGTTTCAAAAACCAGATAACGTTATTAATATATAAAAAATAATACATATAAAACTAATTACAAAAGGTGATCTTAGCCGGACCGGTTATGTAGCCATATACCATATTAAACAAATCAAATTGCTTTGACTACAAGCAATGAGAAAAAGCATAATCATAATTAGTTTATCCAAACAGCCAAACTGATTATTGGTGGCTTCAAATTGCAACAATTGGTTTCATTTGATGTACAAAGTCCAAATACCACCTAATACAGAACAACTAATGCAATCTTTAACTTCTTTGATAAATAAGGGCCAAATCTTTCTGGTGAAACATATCATAAAATGGAAAAGTAAAAATAAAAAAATTAAAAATTAAAAAAAAAAAAGATTGTAGGATAGTAAAGAATGTTTGGAAATTTTATGGCCCCATTTGGCAGTATAGCACACTGCACAAAGATCACAATCTCTATCAATATCCATCGGTAATTTCATGGTTTTTTGCTACTTATGGTCAGTAAAAAAAACTGTTCACTATACAGGCAAAAGATAAAAGTGAAAACTTGAAAAATGCAAGTGTTAAGAACTTTCCCTTTACAACTTTATAAAAAATATACCAGTTTTATCATATTAAAACATTTAAATTTGTTAAAAATACCAAAAACATGTGAAATTAGTGGTAAACGTCGGTTACTAGCACAATCGTCACATATGAAGGTTGTGCGTGACAATGTACAATCTTTTTGTTAACGTTGAAGTAGTGTAGACTCGTTAATGTAGTAAGCTACCTTACCAAATATGCCTGTTATATATTTATATCCATATCATCTTACATGATCCAATAAAGTACCCATGTCTACAATTTTTGCATACATGAAGAAACAAACACATTTAAGAGTCTTAAGGGTAACACTTCTTTTCATCTACATGGTGAACAATGAACTTAAGTACTTAACCAATAACTTTAGACAAAAGTGTGAACTATGACAATAGAATCTATAACTTTTTAAGGATAGATTATTGTGTTCACAATGATTTAAAGTTTAAACCTATAAAATGCTAAGAAAATCTTGTAAAAACAATTTTTGATTTTGGCAAGAGAAACCTTAAAATCTTGTAACTTTTTATTTTTTTAACATAAAAAGACGCATCACACACGTAACCCAGAGAGATAAGAAAGGTAATAACTTTTAACTTTGACAGAAAAGGGGGAAGTGTGCAATTTACCAACCCTCGTGGGAAAAAAACAGTTCACACTTTACAATTATTTATTGCTAATATCGATGCAAATCCACATAAAAAGAACATAAAATCAAGAACATCACAAATCACAAATACAAAGGCATACAATAGACACATAAAAGACGGTAAAAAATCAAGATTTGGGACACACAATTTTAAAAAATTACTCACACGTTATACACACAAAAGTGTAAAAAATCAAGATTTTAACAATATATATAAATATATAAAAGAAAAACCATAAAGAATATTAAAAAACACACATTATACACACAAAAGACGGTACAAAATAAAGATTTTGGATAGTATATACAAAAAAAAAACAAAAGAAAAACATAATAAAGAATATTCAAAAAATGTACACGTTGCCAATGTGGGATAGCTCACTTGAAGTCTAGGTTCAAATCTAGTTAAAGGTGTATGTATTTTAACGTTAGCCGTTCAAACAACAAATGCACACGTTATACACAAAAATGATTAAAAAACAGCAAGATTTTGGACAATGCTTACCCCCAAAAAATAATAAATAAACCATAAAAAAATATTTAAAAAATCACATATTCATTAATAATTAAACATTAGAATTTTTTTTAAAAAGGGATTCACAAAATCGAGACTTAGGACAATACATACAAAATAAAAACCCACAAAGAATATTAAAAAAAAATCACATGTTCATAAATAAAGATTAGAATTTCTTTATAAACGGTTCAAAAATCAGGCAATTTAAAGAAGAAGGAATCAGAAAACGGACCCCATGAGATTAACTCTAAGATTAGCTTTAAGTTGAAGAAAAAGGTCAAAGAGTTGACCCAAGTCAGCAGCATTGCCATGAGAGTAGAGTAACGTGAGTCTTGCATATGGGTTCTTGAGATAAAAGGCTACAATCTTGTTGCCTCTTTTAGTGTCTAATGACAACACATCAATCACTGACCCATCATCAGTTAAAGGGGTTGAAGAAGATGTGTAGGCAGCAAGTGGAGTGCCGTCTTCACGTGTCTTGATCTGATAGGTTGGAGGAGATGGAGGAAAGAATGCAAATTTGGAAGCCAGATGAGAGACCGCACAACCCATTCACCAACCTGAATAATAATAATAATAATGATAATAATATGTTTGGTCTTGACCCTACTCATGAATGCATATGTGGTGTCTTTTTTTTCTTTTACGTTAACGTTTGTGTGTAATGTGTATGGTTGGGTTTTGAAAGAAACTGGTGTTTGGGTGTTGAAGGGTTTTTAAATGGGGAGACTAGGAGAGAGATTGTGTGTATGTATATATGTATGTATATGGAGAGAGAGAGAGAGAGAGAGAGAGAGAGAGAGAGAGAGAGAGAGAGAGAGAGAGAGAGAGAGAGAGAGAGAGTTGCAAGAACTGAGTTTTGATCATTCATTGCTTGACTTGGTTGGATACAACAAAAGTCCAAACGATATCGTATTGGATATTATAATTTAGAATTAAAAAATGTAGTACTTTTAAAGCTTAAAAAATGTACTTTTGAGTAGTGTTTTTTTTTACCGATGGTATTGGAAAATTCATTTTACTAAAATTGGTATTTAAGAAATATTTACTTAAATTGGTATTTCTTGAAAAGTTATACCACGACCTACATACAAGCTGGAACAATCTCCTTCTTTGAGAATATCAGCTCGTTTCTCGCTTTCTAAATAATCAACATGCCATAAAGATGATTGTTCGTACCGTCATTTTTCTAACCCTCAAACCTGCTACTGTGTTATGTATTTTCGACGAATCTTGGCAAACAAAAGCACAAATAGGAGGCATGGAGCACCAAGCCGACGCCCTTTTCATATAGACGACGCCACATAGCATCCATTTAGAAAGTGATCGGCCGTCTCATCCTTCTCATTACATAACTTGCAAATTGTTGAAGAAATTTCAAACTATGCCTATGTTTAGGTGCAGTAAGTGTAGTTAGACGATCAAGGTTTGCTCTCACACGAAGATATTAACTTTCTTCGGCAACCACGAGTTCCAATCCACGAATCTGAAAGCATACCCATTATATTCCTAACCAAAATCTCATATTGAACATCCCCATCCATTCCTACGAATCGGGATTTGAACTGAGCGAACGATTTAAAAGCAAGTTACAGCGCTCAAAACATTGATTAATTTCCTTTTCCGTAAGTGGTTTTCTCAACCAGTTCCATTTTATGCCTTCGTTGACCCCGACCCCGGCTGGTTTAGGTCCTGGTTCGGTTCGGATTCCAAAACAATGCACATATACAATAATAAAAATGAGTTCATCAAGGTCTTTTCATCTTGAAGTTATATCCTAAAATAATTTAGTTTTATTAACTTCTTCACTATTACATTATTAACACAATATATCATCACCAAATACATTAACAAAATGTGAGGTTGTGCATTCAAATCATTGCAAATGCAAGTTAAGTAAAAATAAGGTGATATAAATATTTGTCGTTAAAAAAAACATTAACAAAATGCTTAAATGCCAAAGCAGTTTAACTTGAGAACTTTTGAATGAATAAAACTAAATAAGTAACAACGGTTTTTACCTTTTTAAGAATCTCGAAAAGAAAAGAAAATAAAACTTAAAATAGGTAACATATTTTTGTTTCTTTCAAATAATATATTTTATTACTTGGACAAGAGAAAACATGATGAGCCAAAGAGAGAACACACGGACAAACATTGGTGTGGGTCCCTGCTGCCAAGCTCTGTGAGGCACCGTACGTGAGATTGCGTCAGAACGTCAACTTGATTTTCAAAGACGTTTGTTTGTTTGATGCAGTGGGCCTATGTTTCACTTCCAAATGCCAATACGCCATCGTCGTACAGAGATGAATCGACTGAAGTTTGAAAACAAGACGGTCCTAATGGAAAGCATTATTGAGGAAGTGAAAGCGATTGGGGTGGGGGGGGGGGGGGTGGTTTGTGGGCTAACCATAGGTCTAAGCTTAACACCTTATCTTGGACTAATTGGTGTAAATTCGTGTGTATGTAGTGTTTGTCCTTTTGCCGCCCCGTTTTGTGGGTTGGTCGCTTTAATGAAATTTACCTTTAAAAAAATGAATCATTGTTTCATTATTATAAAAATAAAAATTCGCTTAGACTTATTTTTCGCCAATAAAAAAACAAACAAGTTATTTGATCACCGTCAATAGACAAACCGGAACAATCTCCTTCTTTGAGAATACCAACTTGTTTCTCGTTTTCCAAATGACTCAACAGGCCAAGAAAATGATTCTTTAAGGTGTCTTTCTTTAATCCCCTGAGCTTGCTACAGTGTTATGTGTTTTGAACAGATCTTCACAAACAAAAGCATAAAGAGGAGGCATGGAGCACCTAGTCGACACCATTTGCCATATAGACGGCGCCACATAGCCCCCGGTTAGAAGGTGATCAACCGTCTCATCCTTCTCATTGCATAACTTACAAATTGTTGAAGAAATTTCAAACCGCTTCTGTTTAAGTGTAGGTAGACGATCAAGGTTTGATCTCCACGTGAAGATATTAACTTTCTTTGGCAACCACGAGTTCCAATCCACGAGTCTGAAAGCATACCCCTTATATTCCTCACTGAAAACCTATATTGAACATCCCCCATCCATTCCCGCGATAGCACTCAAACATCCATTAATTCTCCTTTCCTTAAACGATTCTCTCAACCAGTTCCATTTTATGCCATCCTGACCCTTTTAGATGAGAAAACCTTTGTAAACTCATCTTCACCATTTAACCACAATTCCAACAACTATTTAGCGATTTAAGGCTTCAATCGATTCAGGGGGAACGACGTTTTAACAGCGGTGACGATGGTGGTTGGTGATTGCGGGTAACGGATTCGACATCAAGGATGCAACTCTGGGCCTATTTTGTTAACCCCATGAACCTCCATCATTGGTGATGGAGTGGGAGACAATCACCAGTATATGACTTCGTCAGGTGCCCGTATGTTGTTTCGGAGTTTGGTTTCAACGAATATATTCTTGTCATCTCCATAGTTTTATTTTTCATTTAGAAATTCGAAAATAGTATTATTTTTACTCCATAGTCGTTTTCATATGTTCTCTTTATATTTTTTTTTTCACTACAAGTATGCTTTCATATGTTAACACAAGGTATGATATAACATTATTTTGATAACTTGTGTTAACAAAGAGTGGATAACAAATGTAACACGTGCATAACGCATGTTAACGTGTGGGCTTACATATTAATTAACCATTTTTCATATGTTACACAACCTTCTTTCATACGTTACACCAGAACTAATTTGCATTTGTTGCACATTTTTTTTTCTTTTTATGGTGAAGAGATTTTTACGTTAAAGATGAAAATGATCCTCAAGAATGAAGCATAGATAGATTTATTTTATTATCATAGGTTTTTATAGTATTTTTTTAAACAATTATATGTTGTATAAATGGTTTGTTATATTTTATTTGTTTATTTTAATAAGCAATGTATATCCTTGTTTATATAATTAAATTTGTATGAAACACCTTTGTTACGTTTTTATATTGATTTGCGATGTTTTTTTATAAAAATCTATACATTTTATGTGTTCACGATTTTAACGTATGTATAAGACATCACGTATGAGGTCAGGGGGTTGTATCACGATTTTAACGTACGTAACAATAGGTCTTTAACATATGTTAAAGGACGTCCAACATGTTTTAAGACAATGTGCAAAAAGTAAAAGAGAAATAATGTGATGCGTGTCAGATCAACTTTTTGGCAAATGTTCTTTCACAAAAGGTAATTTAACTTATAACCCTTATTTGTCATTTTCCACACTTTTTAACATATTTAATTGAAATCAAAATTCTAAAAAAATGCCATAGATCAAAAGATTGGGTGGTTGAGATGAGATTTTGTTGGGTTTTCTCAAATAAACGAGGTTTTCATTTAATCCTCACCTTATATATATATATATATATATATATATATATATATATATATAGGAAAAGGATAATGTGAAAACCCACTCTTATAGTGAAAACTTTGGAAACTCCTACTTTCCGAGCTTTTTTTAATGAAAATTTTAGGGCATGTAATATACATGATTTTAAGCATTTTGAGTCAAAAAAATTAAAAAAGCGAAAACATTTTTTTAAATAAATAAATAAGTTTTCGAGTAACACAGTTAAGCGAAAATAACATGTGCTACTCGAAAAACTTATTTATTTCTTTTAAAAAAACGCTCGGCGCTTTTTTGATTTTTTTTTTGCTCAAAATGCTTAAAATCATGTATATTACATCCCCTAAAATTTTAATAAAAAAAATTCGTTACATAGGGTTTTCTGTGGTTTTCACTCTAATAAGGGTTCAAATGAGAACTTTTGGCCAAATTGAGAACTGAGAGAACCATTCTGGACCACACATTTCTCTAAGGCAAAAAAAAAAATTGCTTTGCTTCAATCGTTGTTTTTTATGTAGGAATTTTATTTTTATTTTCTTTTCAATATACACATATGTATAAATGAAAAAAATAAAAAAAAATATTGCATAAAAACGTGCGATTAAAGCAAAAATAAAAAAAAAAGAAAATTTTTTTCCTTTATAAGAAATGTGTGGTCCAGATGGTTCTCTCAGTTCTTAAATAGGGGTTGGTTCTCTTGGGATTCCTACCCTATATATTAGTTCAAATGAGAACCTTTAGTCAAATTGAGAACTGAGAGAACCATTATAGACCACACATTTCTCTAGGGCAAAAAAAATCTGCTTTAATCGTTGTCTTTTTACGTAGGAATTTTTTTTTCAATATACACGTGTATAATTGCAATATACACATTTGTATAATGCAATATACACATATGTATAACTGAAATATACACATATGTATAGCTGAAAATGTAATATACACATATGTATAATTGTTATATACACATATGTATAAATGAAAAAAAAATTCTTGCATAAAAACGTGCGATTAAAGCAAAGTTTTTTTTTGTCTTTATAAGAAATGTGTGGTCCAGAATGGTTCTTACAGTTCTCAAATAGGGGTTGGTTCTCTTAGGATCCATACCCTATATATATATATATATATATATATATATATATATATATATATATGTAGAGGATCCTGTAGGAATATTGGTTTGTGTGAGAAGTGTAGGAATGATTAAAAATTGATATGTATGCATATTTTTTTGACGTATTCATGATGTTTTGGATTGTTTTGCTTAGAAAAACACCAAACATAACAAATTAATAACCGAAAACAATGTATTTTAAACAGGGTGTTTTAAGTAATTATTAGGGCGTTTTAAATAATTACTAGGGTGTTTTATCTGTAATTTAAATTTAATGACTATAATACATTGGATTGTGTTTTAAATTTTTGTATATTGTTGTGTTAAGTGTTTTTCAAGCCAAAACAACCCAATACATCATTCCAAAATAAAAAAAAACATGATGCCTACATGTTAATTTTTAATCCTTCATACACTTCTCACACAAAACAATATTTCTACAGGAACCTATATATATATATATATATATATATATATATATATATATATATATATATATAGGATTGGGATCATATGAGAACTTCTTTGAGTTGCGACGTACAACTCGTGAGAACTCGACATAAAATGTGAATTTTTTTTTCGCACACTGGTGTAAAAACGCCTAAACCCCGACGTAAAAGAATGAAAAAAAAAACTTATTTACGACGGTTTTACACTGATGTAAACAAATCTTACACGTATATAATTAAATTAATATTTTATCCATATATATATATATTTCGGTTTTGTAGGTATATTTCTTTTTCATGGGGACACAAAAAAGTTGGAACATTGGGAGACACAAGCAATACACCAAACACAAAAGTATTAAAAGACAAGACAAATATACAGTTTTTCACAACTTTAAAGAGTCTATGTATATCAAATTTAAGAAAATTAATACATGCCACTTATTTAGATCCAAAATATGTTTTTTATATTCATTACATGAATAGTAACTTCTCACATCTTTTTTTAAGGCATATCGCTCAGGGCTATACATAAGCATAGTCCGGCTGACGTGGGATTCGAACCGGGCACTCCAGGATGCGTATCTATTGATTATACTTATAGGTTTAACTATTTATTTATATTTTTTATTATTCTACTTAATTTTTAATATATTTTATTTTTTTCTTGTAATTTTAAAAGTACGTTATTAAATAAAATTTAGATTATACTATTGTGACATGGATAATTTTATCCACGTCTTGACATAACTTTATTTTAAGCCCAACCTACGAGCGTAATGTACAAGTAATCAAAGAACCAATGTACATGTTATTCAAGCTACCTCACGTTTAGGTTTTTATTATGTTTATAATTTGATGTTTAGCCTTTTCGTTATTCAAATGCTTTCTAGATTTTCGAATATACCATTGTAACGTACTTATGCTTATTTTTGTCTATTTTATCTAAAAAGCTTCGATAAAAGTTTTGCTCAATAAATATATTTGACTTTTGTTGTTCTTTCTTGTGAGCACCGAAGCGTTATCGTCCTAACAATAGTATTTGTTTTCATGGTTTCTTGTATAAATTTCGTTGAAAACAAAGTTGTATTCGGAATGGAGTATCTTTTTTATTTCGTAAGCTATCACGAGTGTTGGTAACGTAGTGGTACTTTGACGAATCGGACTAATACAATGCCAAAAATACCGAAACCACGACGATTCTGACCGACCAACATCAGTACCAATATATGTATTATTGGAACCGTACCGATTACAACTAGACAACATTGGATTTTATCTTTCGGTTGTTTATCGAGTGTAAGTACCGCACCGATATGGTAATATACCAAACTGATACCGAATATTGAGTGACAGTTAATACCAATATCGTAATGAACCAAATCATCACCATCCGAAATCTCACGAATAATAAACTATTGGATAACAATTACCTCTATACATGAAATTAATTTCGTAATGTTCATGAGACACATGCAGTAAGACTTTTTATAATAAAAAAGTATATTTTGTTAATTTATTGCATATCTTAAAATTCTCTTTTTCAATATTATGTGGTTTAAATCTATTGAAGATCGAAAAGTTAAATCTCATTAAGCTTTGCACGTGATAACTCGGGTAATAGTTTTATTCTTTTTGTTCTTATCTATATGTTTTATTGTTAAAAAAATATGCAAGCGATAGAAAACACTGTTTTAGAATTTTCGTGTTCCTAAAAAAACATGTTTCACTTAATATATTATGTAAAAAAACGTGATAATACTAAACTTAAACAAGACTAGGATAGTTATAATAAAGATGGTTGACTTTGATATATTAAATTAACAGTGGCGGAGCTTAGTGATAAAAATAACTAAGTATATCTAAAAAGGAAAAGGTTAAATATTTGACATTGTTAATTTCTATATTTTTTTTATGCTTTGTGATGCTGTGCCTCATGTTTGATCATGTTATTTGGTGCACAATTGTAAAGCTGTTGATGTCCATTGTGTACGCATATTGATGTTAGTGTCTTAAGCACAACAGTTAATTTAGTGTGTATGCATATTAACGTTAATGTGTTGAGCAACACATATGTTAGATCTGATGTTCTTAGTGTGTAGCACTCATGTTAGATTATCTTAATCATGCTTTAATGTTATTAATTTTTTTGGTGGTAAAGAAACTTTCGTATCACAATAAAAACCAAGTTACATCTGGATAATGGGTAAGCGAGCAACAAGCTGCGCCGCTATCCCTTTTTGAATCGCAAAGCCTATTCTACTAAATATAAACCCTTGGTTCCTCGGGCTTTGCGAGTTACTGTGTACCACCTTCTGCACCCACTCCAAAAAGCGAACTGCCTCAGGGGCTAAGGATCCAAAAGTATCGAAGGCAAACGGAATGAACACATGCTGATTCTCTAAACATGCTGCCTCGTGCTTAGCAACCTTCCTAGCTTCTGCCTTCAAAACCGCATGTCCCGAAACAAATCCACTATCTCTCAGCCCCACCAGTGGGGACACTCCAGTGAGGTCAACACACGCGTGCTTACCCCCCGCCCAGCCAAACACAAGGACGTCCGCAGGACGCAGGGTAGATCTTCCCTCTCGTGGGTCAGTCAGAAAGTTAACAGGGGCTTCTTTCTTGGCTGAGATTTGTTAGGATGTCCGGTATATATGGGTTTCTTGTAATCTTGTTGTTGGTCATGTTAATGACAAGATTAGTTGTTTTTTGTGCACTTATTCATGGTGTTGAGGTTTTGTTAGAGGAAGGATAATGTACAAAGGAACCTTAACCTATAAAGTGTGAGAAGGAACATAGGCCGTAGATTAGGGTTAAGTATAACGCGGTGGCACGATCATAATATTTAAGAAAATTAAAAACGGTTTAACACAGGTAAGGGTATTATCGTCCAATTGCAAAATCAAATTTCAATTCAATTCAATTTGCGTCTCCCTTTTCTCGTTAATCAGTTTTATGATCGGGAAAAAAAACACATGTTATCGACGAACGTAATAAAAAACAACCAGACCGGAAACCATGCTCTGTTTTCGAAAACCCATGACCTTGGAACATGCTCTGTTTTTGTAAAGAAAAAACAGAGCATGATTCACTAACTAAATTCGATTACAGATTATGGCTACGAAACGTAACATCAAGTAAATATTTCATCATTATTTGCAAATAACTTTTGATCTTACTAATTAAACAACATCTACAACCTAAAATGTTTCAATGAATCAGATGATAAAGGAGAAAGAAGAGTCATATGTGTCTGTTAGTGATTGAAAAACGCACATTATAAATGAATAAAACGCACGTTAATATTTAATAAAAAGACACATTATATATTAATAAAACGCACGTTATAAATGAAAAACGTACGTTATAAATGAATAAAACACACATTATAAATGAAAACGAACGTAATAAAAATGTAAAACGCAAGTTATAAATTGTAAACGCATCCTTTTGTGAACTGAAAAACATTTTCACCTTGTATCCCCACAAAAAAGAAATTATTGTCAGGAAAACAAAGGTTGACTTTTGTCAAATTAAGATGTGTGATTCAGTAATCGTATTGTTTTGGGAACGATGAGATCATGTCGGGGATGGTGGATCTTGCTTGTAAAACCCGTTGATATGCAGAAAAACAGAGCATACAGTTAATTGAAGAAAAACAGAGCATGATGAAATTGCTTGTAAAACCCGTTGTTAGTTTTGAATAGAATTTGAATGTACGTAAACATGGATACAAAATCGTTGCTACAATTAGACCATGATTAAAGACGTGGTTTAAATGTCTAAAATACCCTTGGATTGAATTAGAACGTGGTTGGGAGTTTTAATTGTCAGTTAGATGTCAATTACACGTGACAGAATGCTATTGCTTCTTACCCTTTGTACGTTAAGGTACTTTGTACCGAATACTTTCTCGGTTTTATTAATCATGTTTAAGGTCAGCACATTCAATTCGAATGTGGATGGAAACAAAAATGAGGGAAGTAACAAACAGCAAACCACATGGATGCGGATTGAAAGGCAATAGGTGGCAAAACTGTCTTTTCACAAACAAAAAAAAAGCTAACAGAAAGGGGACAAGCATTAGGGAAAGGGACTCGATTGACCAAGATTGGAAATGACAATGACTCAGGGAACCAATTTCCAAAATCGGGACTCGATTGACCAAGATTGGAAATGACAATGACTCATGGAACCAATTTCCACCACCACCCACCACCACCACCACGATCCACCACCACGGTCCTCCACTACCACCCCCACCACCACCACCGCGGTCCACCACCACCACCACCATGGTCCACCATCACCACCACCGTCTACCACCAGACTGCTGTAAAAAATCAGTTTATTTAAATTTCAGTTTATTTCAGCAGCCTGCAGACGTTAATAAACAAACAGTCTTCTTCTTGCAGACTGTAGACCTTTGGTCCACCACTTCTCTTGCAGATGTCTGCGGATGTGGTCCGCAGACCTTTTCCTGAAAAAAAAAAAAAACAAACAGCACCTTAGTCATTATTATTAGGTTTTATTTTCATTTTTTGCGTGATGTTATTTTTTTCATCTTACTTATGTATATTTGTGTTTATTTCATTTGTATTGTAAATAGCTCTATGTCACGATCCGCCAAAATTCAACAATAAATTCTCAACTTCTAGACCTTTACGGGGCCATCTAGTCACGTCCAGAGCTGCCCGTAAGTATCCGGAACAGCCCACAACGTTCCAGCAACCTTGGGGCATCTACAAGCCTCAAGATCCAACCAAGAAGGGTCTAAAAAACGCTAGAAAATGATGGTTAAAACAACCATAAAAGTGCAGCCAAGAAACTTCTAGAACCCTCAAGATAACACATAAAATAACATGATCTTACTAAAATGTATCATGTAGATTTTTGTATGGATGAAACTAGAACACTCTACATTAGGACCAATGTAGTATAAATATGACATTAGGGGTCTCATTTGAGACATCCATCAACACTTATAATCCATAACACTTTGTAACACTTTCTAGTGAAATACAAAGCCTTCTACTTGTAAACTTGTGATCAAGTCTTACAAGCTTTTAACTTGCGACCCAACAACACTTTCAAAGACTTTCATTACTAAAACCAACGACTTCAAATCGGCAATGCTTACTTAGACAGGCGATCTAAGGCCGCACGCGAGAAAAGAGAGTTCTCGGTTACATCTAGGTATCTAAATTTTTATGCATAAAATAACATTTGTAAATTTAGTTATCAACTTGTACGAATTACAAGTCTAACTTCCTATAATACATGTTAATTATTTGTGAAGTCACATTTAAGTACTAATGCCTAAGCATATACTAGTGGAATTCATCTGTGCATCGCGGCGAAAATTCGATATATGCACAAAACAATTTACTTACCTACGTGCTGTGGCGGGGAATCGATCGATATTGCCTTGGTTTGTTATAATACCGCCACTCGATATACCAACAAATAAAGATAACCCAAAAAATAAAGTCGTGATATGCCCAAAAATATTAACACATTTTACATAAGTTGAAAACTGTAAAAATATTACCGGTATCGGTTCACGATAGTTTGGTGTAAAATTTGTTATTCAATGTTGTAAATTGGTAATGCATAAAATAATGAAAATAGTAAGTTTCAGTCTTAATATATGGCTCGAATCCGTAGTCAATCCTATTTCCGATAGGGACAGTTGACAAAGTGAGTAAATGGTTAAATTTGCTTTTTTTTAATTATGACTAAATAAGAGTCTAGTTAGATAAATCATATTTTGTTATTTAACCTGAGCAATTATCATGAAAAAAAAACACAGATATACATACTACACAAGTTAAAAAGAACATAAAAATAGCAGACAAAATATAAAAATAAAATTTAATAATAATGATTATTAAATGGTAATAACGTTTATTTAGTTATGATTTAATTATCCTTAAAATTTGGATAAAGACAGAAAAACAACACATTTAGGTAAATAGTTTTTAAACTACATCTGTTTAGAAAATACAAACAACTCGTTTGTCATCTCCATAATAAATGAAGATAGAAGTTGTTAATGAAGTGTTGATGGCATGAATATATGATTAGGAGAGAGAAAGACAAACATCTTCGTAATCAATAAAGGTAGAATCTGGGCAATTAATAAAGTTAATGGCATGAATCTTTGATTAAAATTTCTAAATATCATAATATATATTGGCCACCGTGGGAAGAGGCTCCTCCGTACGAAGTACGTCAAGACCATGGCAGAGGCCGGAGGTCAGAAGATGATTAAACTCAAGAATAATGATGACGAGTGCACTATGGTTCTTGTCAACTACACCCCAGACGAGGTGGAGAAGTTTCGAGATGTCTTACGTTTGCCATGTCTAAAGAAAGAAGGGAAAGCGTCGAGTGATATGCTGGAAAAAGGAAGATTATCCGCAGTCACCACCTTTGCCACTGCGCTAGGTACGAGCCTTTATAGTCTCATATTTATTGATTCTAAGGGTGAGGGCGGCAGTGGCGGTGATGCAAGCGGAGGCCATGGGGTATGTTCAAAGTTAGGGAAGATGATCTTTGAAGAATGAGAAGATGATACATTCCCGCCAACCAACGCGTAGCTAGGTTAATTTGCTAAATCTCTTATCACAAAATTGTTCTTGAAGACTCTCATATGTGAAGACAGAAGTTAATTTCTCTAAGGAGACGACTGTTAAAAGTATACATGGTTAATTCAATATATTATAAGTTTTATATGTTTAGTGTTTTAATAAATTGTGTTTTTAATTTAATTGTATGTATGTGGCTGGACTCTGGAGTATCTTACTAAAGATGATGGGCTAATATTTTCTGGGCCATATGAGACAAATAGGCTTAAGCCTGGCTAAATAGACAAGTGTTTAACTTATTTTAGGATGGGGCCACTCATTTGTTAAGTTGTAGTCATATTCTCTCTCAAAAAGTGCCTGTTATCAATTAATTGTCTATTTCGAGATCTAGGGCCACTCATTTGTGAGGTTTCTCCTTACCTTCAAATCAGAAGAACTTGCCATGGGGTTTTTTTGAAAGAGAGGAAGTAGATCTGGGATGATTGGTTTTTGTCTTTGGACCTTTGGATAGGACAACAGTTGAGGTATTCCAGACCATCCCCAATCATGTATTTTATAAAAGTTGGAACCAATGCTTGATAAAGATCTGCTTAATATCCCGTCATAACTTCATAAGAAGTTGATCACCCATCTGATATGATAGCCTCACTCTCTTTCCACTCAATCTATTTGCCAACTTAAGGCAATAGCCCTTACCCTTACAATAGACGAATGGTTCTACAACTGCAAGCACACTAACTCTCTTAGACCGACCACGGGCTAGAGGGACAGACTCCAAAGCACCGACAGACGGAAGATAAAGACACACTTGATACGGGAGAGAAGGTAGAAAGACTAGTGGAAAGAGCAATGGCCCCTCCTGATACGATTCTAGGCTAATGCTGATAGACCTTTAAAGGAATTAATTGCTAAAAAAGCATCCAAGCTAATCATAAAGAAAAAGCCCTATGATATAGTAAAGGATCCAACATGTTTCTGTTGAAAATTTATCTACAGCTTGATGGTCCTTTACAAGCTAACATAACCATACAAACTCTACATTGCTCATCCCTAAATCATGTCATAACACATTATATGTATATGTATTCTTCATTAAAGAAAAAAAAGTTAAAAACAACAGTTTTCTCTTGCTGATGGAATTTGCTTGGAGATCTTCTATGATTTGGTATCTATACACCTAGGCTCATGTAAAAAAGAATATTCTCACCTGCTGCTGCATTCAAAAAACAAACAAGTAATTTAACAATCCAATTTCTCCTATTTGTACAAATCTTATAAAAGATGCATGCTGAAAACCAACTTGGGACTAACTAGTCAACAGGTTGCAACGGTTGCGACAATGAGACACTCGATGTTGATGCTTCTAAGCCTTTGCCTCCATTTATGGCAGATTGTAGCACGTTGTATTGCTCGTACACTGAATCATAAAGTGTCTGTGAATAAGCTGCCTTGGCCTGCAAGCAATATAATTATATGAATAAAACTTTTGGGTTTCAGCTGTAACAAGCTAAACGTGTGTAGAGTATGCTTGATGCTCGACCATAACAGTCACTAAGTTTCTTAACTATCAGCATAAAAGGAAAGTGAAAAAGGACTGCCCAAGGTTTTCATGATTCAATGCAAGGACTAAGAATTCTTTATTGCAGCATCCAACAACCAAATTATACATTTTAGGTGGCAAAACGTGTGGTCGGGTTATGAGTCCAGCAGCTTGGGTTGACCCACACACAATTTTTGTTATTGTATTTTGTAACTTAATTAAATAACTATTGAGTTAAATATCACTAAAAAAATAATATGTCATCTATTTTATGTGAATAAAATGTTTAGGAGGTTAGATGCACTTATAGTACACTTTGGGTGACTTGTGAAGAAACGTATTGAATTTCGCCCCTTCTGTTAAATACCATTGCTCGTAACTAATACACATGCTTAGGAAAGGCAGATAGCAAGACAGCCAGCTGAAAGTGGTGTTCTAAACAAATGAAATTTGCATGTATTTCTTAAGATTAATGAGCATTGACAGCAAATAATCAAAAGATTTACGAAACAAATCTAGAAAAACTTTCCCACACAACTGCGTATAACCATGGTGAGTCCAAAAAACGAAAAATTTGAAGAATTTTACTTAGTTGATAGAAAAACATGCAAAATTATGCAACACTAACCTCCTCGGGAGATCCACAAGAAGCAGTAGCTTTTTGGAAATTAACTTCAGGTGCAACTGATATTCCAGTGCCATGAAAAGAGATCAACCTTTTCTCTCCAATTTCTTTCTCAACCTATTCAAAAACGTTTTTCTTTTTATAATAAAATTTAATACAATGAAGAACACAAGAAAAATAAAAAAGGGACACAGAACCAACAAGAACATACCTGAGGAGGAGGGGGCATGATGTCATGGCACAATATGGCTAAAGGATATATATGACCCACCACACCAGCATGGTCCACAAGCCTTCTCATGTTGTCAAGAGAAGTGGCATCAAATGGAGCCTAAACATAACATATGTAGTTATAAACATGCAGTTCCCAAATCTTAAGAAGTTAATAACGTGGAAATAACACGTAGTATCCATGTCATAGAAGGAACGATGTCTTACTGGAAACCATTGATTTGTGACAGGATCCGGCCTGTCCCTTCCACCACTTGGTGCAATCCATATTATTTTTGATCCACCCCTGGAGTTCAAAAGCTAAATCCATTAAAAATTTGTCAATATTGGACAGCACTGAAGTCGTTTGAATAAGACATGATCAAAAGAGGTAAAAATAAAGTTATCTGGTTTCTTGTGCTTGAATTGCAAAAAAAGCCCAAAATTTGGAGGGTAGCACCGTAGCACACATTACAAATCGTAAGGGAACATGCATTCTTGATTTGATAAAAGCACGTTTAATAATGATGAGAAATTTATCTGTGCATAATGTATTTACAGAACGCGACAAAGCAAATAATAACTGTGGCTTTATAAACTAACCACATGGGAATTCCAATTTCCAACTTAAATGTTAATAATTTCTTAAAGAATAGTAGATACCTCAATAGTAAAGCCATCTCTTTTAAACTTCTTGTATTTGCTCTCCTTTTCATATCAGCAAGCTCAGGAACATCATTCATATGTTTTTTTGAATATACGCACAACAAATTCCTATGGTATAAGTTCGTATCAGGGCAACTATATGAAGGCATGACTGTTATGTCGAATTAGAAAGTAAATGAGAACCTTCCCATGCTGAAAGGCTTACAAAGAGGATCTGTAATGACTCTGTCCCCAGCCACATAGATCTGCATTACAGTAATCAAATATTTAACATAAGTGCACATTTTGATGGTATGTGGCATTAATTTATAGAGGACTTACTATATTCTCAGAAATATGGGGATTTGTTGTTTCAAGCAACAAGGCAATAACAGCTGGATCTGCTTCTGATTGGTGGTTTGAGATCAAAATCACATTTTCACCCTGATGGTTTAAATGATGAAAGAAAATATTAGGATCTTAAAGAAAATCAAGATTTCACACACACAAAAGAAAAACACACACACAAGAAACCAGGCACCTGCTTGAGCTGTTCTTCCATTTCACTAAAAAGGGAGACGTTTCCAACATACGATTCCCTGATAATCAATACGATTATGTCGTAGAAATGGCAATGATACTTACATGTTTGACGTTCCGTTATAGTTTATTGTGTAATACAGGAGAGCTAAATGGAGAAAGTCCACTAGATACAACAATGAGAATCAAGACAAAGATTGTTAACTAACCTGAAATTGATCAAAGGCTGGATATAATTCT
Source organism: Ambrosia x helenae (assembly GCA_030844895.1). Classification (NCBI taxonomy): domain Eukaryota; kingdom Viridiplantae; phylum Streptophyta; class Magnoliopsida; order Asterales; family Asteraceae; genus Ambrosia; species Ambrosia x helenae. Next base: position 43,538 of record JAUTDX010000534.1, on the reverse strand, counting down.
GACCAAACATATAGTAATTGAAAGGTTCCCGAATAGCTTCATGATATGGTGAAAATTCGAAAGGCTCCTGCAAATCAATTAACATATTTAGAGAGGAGGAGCACAGTTAAGAGGGATTATTATCAATACGCATCATCCAAGCAAACCTTCACATCCAAGTACATTCGATCAAATGCTACACGCATGTTTGACAATACAATATCTTCTGCAAGGGGATTTCCACTTTGGAAAACCTGAATAGGGAAAGAACGTTGAAAGTTAAGAAATAATCACTTCTATTTAAATGAGCCTCTTATTCAGATGGCAAATGCTATTCAGTGTTTCACACACTTCACAAAAAATCAGGATGAGCCCAAGAATATAATCACCGCATTTTTGTAGTTCTGATAGAGTTCCTCCATGGAGTGAGCAACATGTTTTGGTAGTGTTCCAGCTTCTAACTCTCTTTGAATTACAGAAAGAAGATCTGCAAGAAATAGTATAACTATATAACTAACATCCATTAAAAGAATTTTAGCATATGTATCCTAACAATAAGGTATATATGGGCACAAGAAAATGAGATCCTACTCAAATCATGGGGAACTTATATATTTAATCATAACAATACGGTGTTACCTTAGAGATTTCATGAGTGTAGTGTGTAGAGAGTAAATGCAGTATGATGACAACATAGTAAACTCATAAATATCCCCTTCAAAATATGCAAGCAATAAATATGATGTAATACTTGACGCGTAAACAACTGTCTATGATTCAGAAATTTAAAAGTATCACAACCGAGATTGCCATAATTTAAAAGTATCTATTATATACTCCCAAAATTGATGACTTTATATGATGCCATAACTTAAATGATTTGCAACTGTTGCTATCCCGAAAATGTTGGATAACAGAACAAGTGAACGGTCTGCTTTGAAGTGTATCGAATGGAAGGAAAAACTGGCTATAATATACAGTACATTCTTCAAATGAGTTGCTCATTTATATGTTTCACAGAAGGGATACAGAATTATTATTACATAAGTTACGAATATTCTAGAGCTTTATGATATATTATTGAGGATGATTGGCCCAATCCATTACGAATTACCAAAATTGTCATTTTCTTATGTATCCAAATGATTTCTAGTTCTATAAATGCATTATTTAAAAATGTACATCTCTCTCTCTCTCTTAAATGAAAGATCCAACAACACGATAAATCAAAGTGACAGTTAAACCTCCTCAAACAGTATCAACTAGACTCAAATCATCCTTAAGACAAGCCAATGGCCAACAAATATATTAAACAAAACAAGATATGTATACTATAGATAACTTTAGAAAACTTTATCCCGTTGGCCGTCGTAAATCACTTTAGAAAACTTTAGACAACCAATAGTAACCTCCTCAAGCAGTATCAACATGCATAATCCTAAACTCGAATCATCCATACGACAAGACAATGAACAACAGATACATAAATACATAAATAAAGCAAAAGACGTATAGATAACTTTAGAAAACTTTATCCCGTTGCAAATCAGTTTAGAAAACTTTAGACAACCAATAGTAACAAAAACACCATTCAGGAATGTAATAAACACAGCACATAGACAACAATACTGAAGTAAGACAACGATAACGCATACGAATGCACGCCGCGCTACCTACCACAAGAAAAACTAACAGAAACTTATTCCTCCTCTAGCTATAAAATATCTGCATCTTATCTTATCTGTCTCAGACCAGAGCATATATCCACTATTCTACTACAAAGTATTTAAATAACTAAAAACAAAGGATAAAACCTACACTCCTACAGTAATATAAATCAATCAAACAAACAAACAATAACGGAAGAGTCTACCTTGTTCGGATAGAGCATCGATGAATGTATGAGAGTAACCGAGCTCGGATCCCGAGATCGATCGTGTGGAGGAGGAAGAGGACCACTTTTTGTCTTCAAACGTTTCTGCAGCAGCATTCGCTGCCCTAGAAAAGGCTAAGTAAGGAAAACGACGGATAATCGAGCGAGTGCGTAAAGACGAATAAGTAGTAGAAGAAGAAGTAGGTGAGAGAGAAAGAGAAACCCTAGGATTTGTGGTAGAGAAGACGAGAGTAGGACAAGAAGAAGAATAATAATAATAATTAGAGAACATCGACATAGTGTAGAGAGAGAGTAAAAGATAGAGAGAGAGGAGACGATGTTATTGAAGTTGTGGAGCAAAGGCGGAGGAAAGGGAGAGGGAGTGGAGGCACATTCTTTTCATGGAAGCAGAGTGAAGTGGAGAATGGGATTGTGTAAACTAACTGGCTAACCGTTGAACCTTTTCTTCATTTTTTTTTATGTTACTTTATTTGGATATTTTTTTAGAAATAATATATGGGTTGGGTTATTCACATCTCACATCAACCAATAATTCATACTCTTCTTCCATATTCAAAAATCAATGTTTTTTTATTGTACTTGTACTAATAAAGTATTTAGGATAATTGATTACTACTAAAATTTAGGGTTTAGTTGGGTTAGGCCCAATTAATTTTGAGCTCAAGATTTCAAGTAGAGGATTAGTCTTTTCGAGTTTATAAGAAGTAGCTTGTCATGTGAGAAATATTGTTTTGTTTGATTCTAACTCGACTCATTTACTAGATGTTTATTATTTAACTATTTTTATCTATGTGTAAGTCTTTTTTATGTGTGTGTATGTAAATTAATTATCTTATTGTAACATAATTTGTAAAATCTAATTGTTTTATTGTCATCTAAATGTATACCATAATTTTTTTATTTTTTTTTTTGTAATTTATGTGTTTTATTATAGTATATAAGCTGTATGTATAAAGTTGTATAAATAGAGTTCACACTTGAGGTGGTTTTAATCAAGACTCGACAAGATTTAAGTTTTTGACGAGCAAAACTCAAGTGACTTATCAACGGATCCACTCGATTGAACCTTGATACTTAAATATATTTTTCGGGTTGGCTTGGGTTGAAACACACTGAAAGATGATGGGTACCAAAAGTCGAGCTGCTGAAAGAAAATGGGGTACCAAAAGTCGAGGTGCAATTCTTCTTCCCTTAGTTTTTTCATATCATCTACTTGAAGACTCTAATTTTAACCAACCTTGACCGAGAAATACATGAGATGTTGTAGGCCTTTCATATCAGCGCCTTTTGAAACCAAGAATAGAGGTTTAAGACAAAAATAAGCTAACACGACATGATTACGCAAAAGATACCACATGTGAACAAGGGATATGAACTCTAATGTGTACATACCTAGATTCAAGGGTTCCAAATGGGTCATGCCCATTGAATAAATCATACCATACATTTAATCTTCTACGGATTGGCATCATAGTCACATCATTAACAATATCATAATGATAGCACAACATGTTTAGTTATTTAATTCGTTGATATAGATATTTGATATGACATACGGTAGACCATGCCAGTAACCACTGTATTTTAATGAACCACATATTGCAATATAAGTAACAAACAAATTATCTTACTGCAAATACAGAATTCATTACTCAGCCTCACAAATCCATACCCAGGAGATCTATTGCTAACCTCATCATCAAAATGTGGTCATAGAACATGTCCAAAGACTCAAATTATCCAAGGAAATTCATGATAACCAAATGCAGAACCAAATTGCACAGAACAAAGTCAGCAAATGCACGTTCCGGAGGTAAATCCTACAAAATTTCAACAAATTAGCATTGCATGTAATGTAACAAGATGGAAGTTGAAGTTACACATACTACATGCAGTGTTAGCAGAGGTGACAATTTCGACCATTGTACAGGTAAAGATGCAAATTTGGTTTATTATTAGCCCCTAATGGGTCATAAAATGGGTGAACTGTCAAAAATGATCTAGAATGGAAATCAGTTGAACAAGGAAAAGTCACCCAGAGTGTACTTTAAATGCATAACACCTCCTATATTGTTCTATTTCAGAAAATTCATTATCATTGCAATATAAAGTTCTTTAAATCATATCCAAAAGATTAATTATTTACAAAATTCAATAAAAGAGTACAAAAACGTTTGCAGGTTGGCCCTGCTCCACCTCACACTGAACCATTGCATTTTTTGGAACCGAACTTGTTTTGGCCCATTACCCAACCCACCCAACAATATCAATATGGTAATTTCATCCATAAATTTAATGCAAGAGCAACCATCGTACCTTGAATTCCTTGTTTTCTTTGTTCACTTGGATACGAAGACAAACTATAGCCAAAATGACAAAAATGAGTTAGCAAGACAATATGTTGGACTGAAAATGGAGAGCATCCACCCAAGATGAACATCAAATTAAGCTTACCAGCTAGGACGGCGGTCCCTACACAAGAAAGCACGCCCGAGAGAAAAGAGTTGAATGGAAACGAACCGACTATTGCCATGTAAACCACCTGGTAAGAAACAAAACACAAACAAACTTCCTTTCAGGTTGTTTCATTAAAGTGATTTATTATAAGTTTTATGTAAGCAAGCATCACATAGCAGTAGTTGCTACAAATTTTCTATGTCAATCTGAAATGGACATTTTTTGTTTTGCTCAATTACCAATTTATCATTTTCATTATGTGGGTTCCATTCCTAATTTCATATCGTGTGAGAAGAAACGGAAATGTGTGTGTCCCTTCACAGTATGATCATTATCAACATCAGTACATGCACTGTCATGCAGATTGCAGAGCAGTGAAAAGACCAAATCTTTGACCTACACATGAATCATGATTGCCAATTCTATAGAGAGTTTTTCTCCACCGTTTCCTCATTACAAAATCCATTTTCAAACTACTTCACACTATCACATCATTAGTTGCGAGAATGGACAAACTTAAACCAAATATATTGTTGTTACATTTGCCTTTTATTTTGTCATTAGGTGAATCAAAGCCATATTCCTAGAGTAGTTGTTTAGCATCTCTACAAACAACAAGTCACATGCTGTTTGCAAAATTAAATACTACGAACTGATTTGACATTGACTACATTAAGTAAACTGCTGAAAAAGTCTTCAACAAACTCAAGCAAATAGATAAACTTCTCAAAAGAGTTTAAAGCGAATAGATAAAAGTAAAATATAAACTCAACATCACAGATTAGTGTATCAAAAACCATGATATAGACAACTAAAACTCAGAATTACAAATTTCAAATGCTAGAAACAAGATGAAGTTTCATAGTTCATACACTAGTTAATAAAAAAAATGCTGAAACACAAACACAGAGAACCCTCTGCATATCATCAATCTATAATAACTGAAGTCATCGAATTGGAAAAATTCTTCAAGTAATCATGTTTTATTAATATCAAAGAAGAAAGCAAATTCAGTCCACAGCTTAAAGTTTTACTGATACGTACCACTTTAACACCCATCTAAACACATGCATGCACATCATGGGTTCAAATTGTGGGCTTAGCCTATCTGCAAGTTCTTTCCACATCAATTATTTGTTGGTTATTTTCCTAATTTACTGGTTTAGTTTAGTGATTTCCTAAGCAGAAAATTGGAGTAAAGTTGTTACATGTTCTATTCTAATATTCTTTTGGGGACCAGACATCTCGAATCGGCTATCTATCACTAACCCTAAAAGGCATTCACACTTACACTAGATCTAAATAATCAGACCTCTCTCTGGATTTCACGAAATTGCAAGAAAATAATAATCTAAACTTAAACCTAACTATATAAACTACAATGAATGTTCAATCAAGCATAAATTAACGGATCTTCAACGATGATGGGTTAGTTTTCATCCGTATACCTAAATTAGATAGCTGTAAAGGAAATAACAAATACCTGAATAAGAGCAGTAAAGACAGCAAACACCACGTAGAGATCTATGATCTGGATAAACCAAAGAAAAACTTTATTAGAATTAGATAATTAGGGCAAAAAAAAAGTTAGGTGATTAGATGGAGAGAGAAAAGGGATAAACCTTGAGATTAGTAGGAGTGGCGGAATAGGCAGATCGGAGAGAATGGAAAAGAGCATGTGCGTCATCTTTCGTCGTCGTCGTCGTTGATTTCGCCATTTTTTCGATTATTATTCTCACACACTGATCTCACTTTCTGTGCGTTTACTCTGGAGATTGGATGGTCAAATATAGGAACTCTTTTTGAAGAAAATAATCTCACTGAATCACACAAATTTAGTTACTAATTTTTCTGAAATAAATGATGAACATCAAGGCCTATTAGCTCAGTTGGTTAGAGCGTCGTGCTAATAACGCGAAGGTCGCAGGTTCGAGACCTGCATGGGCCAATTCTGTTTTTTTCCTTTGAAGTTTTGTGTTTGCATATTCTACACTAGGTTTTTGCTTAAGATTCCTTTCGGCCCAATTACGTTTTTTAGTTTGCACTTTTGCTCCTTTTCATTTCATATTTTTACTTCTAACGGCTCGAATTCTTTTTTGCTTTTTTTATTTTTTTCTCTTTTTGTTCGTTCTTTGTTTATAACATGAGGATATGATCTTGTAAGAGCTTTTACAAAACTCATTAAAAATACTATACACACACATGCGTGTGTAAGAGAGTGAGGGAATGGGATCCAACCATCTCATCCGAAATTCTGGAGTTGCTTTATGGACAACACCCATAATATTGAAATATACCACTTCTCATCTGGAATTTTGATGAGTAGATTCAGACAACACGTAACATCCACATTGTGAGTGCTCTAAACATTATGTGAAAAAGATTGTATTTTAATGGTATTAAGGTTTATAGTAAAAATATTTAGGGCCGTTTAGTAGCTTCTGAATGGTCATTAAGAGGCTATATCTGAATAGTTTATGGTCTCTTTGTAGGAAATAGGGTTCACTATTTTATTAAAATAATAATAAAATAAAATAATAACGAGACTCTCGTTATTCGTAGGAAATACAAAGTACAATACCGTATACAAAACTAAATATAAACGAAATAAGTACAAATATAAAATGTACCAAATCTTGATTCAAGCAACTTCAACCGCATCATCTTCTACTAATCGTCTCTGCAAGAATAAAGAAATAGTCGAAGGTTTTGGTTGAGGATCGTGTTTGACACGGGGCCCTTAAAACAGATTCCGCGCCTCCTCTCAGATGGTCTGTCTCCCAGGGTACAACAACCGGAACAGTAGTCGTACTGCCGTAGATGGTCTTGAGCCCGAGATTACATTGGATATAATTGTGTTAGTGGAAAAATAATAAAAAGAAAGTTGATCAATTCGAGAGACTTAATCTCATTTTTGGAACAATCCTTTCTGTGAAGTTTTTTTTTATGAAATGTTTTTCATCCACTCAACTAACTATGAACCCAAAGTTCACATATATACTTCACGAGAATTGATCATAATTGCATTTTATTCTTATCATGAATATGACTATAAATTGCAACATAATTGCATTTTATTATTGTCATCAATATGACTATAAATTGCAATCAAATGGAATTAAAGTGGTTGAACGAAACTCCTATTTCGTTTATGACACGAGTTGAAACAGTCATTTACAACCCGAGATTGTGTAGGAACTGACGCACCAGCCCGCGTTCGTATGTTGCGCGCAGTACATGATGACGCGCGCTGACCAGGGCGCTAGGCACTACCTGGTCATGCGCGCACTATAGTCCATGCGCACATAACGCTATGTCATCCGCCGATGACGACTCGTATCATATGGAACCTGCCACGCGAACGCCATATGCGCTGACCTGAATGCCATCTGGTCTTACGCGCCACCTGTAGTTACGGTCTCCAAAATAAATATTGACCACCCTTTAATTACAAAAATAAACACATAAAAGGTCTTAAGTTTAGAGACTTCACACTATCCAACACTACTCATAATTTGACAGTTGTCCCAAGAGTCTTAAATAAAAACTCTTTAACTTGTAATGGCCCCACAAACCAACCAATAAAACAATGACACGTGGGTGAAAAAGGCTACTAGGCGCTTGAGTTTTGTGGAGTCTTTACCCTAAACGCGCCTATAGTTGGCAATCTTAGTAATGTACGGAAAGGTCTTTAGTTCAAGTGAAAAGTCTTAAAAATGTACGGACGCGTCTATAGTTGTATAGAATCTTAGTGTTGTACGGAAAAGTCTTTGATTTGTACGAAAACTCTTAAAGAATCTTCATGCTTGGCGTCTAGGATTAAGACTCTACAAGACTCAAGCGTCTAGTAGCATTTTTCACCCACGTGTCACCATTTTATTGGTTGGTTTGTGGGACCATTACAAGTTAAAGAGTCTTTATTTAAGACTCTTAGGACAAATGTCAGATTCTGAGTAGTGTTAGATAGTGTGAAGTCCATAACCATAAGCTTAAGACTTTTCATGTGTTTATTTTTGTAATTAAAGGGTGGTGAATGTTTATTTTGGAGATTTTCCCATATTTTTATAGTGTAAGTTATGAATAGTGATGTACAAGCGATCGAAGTACATACATGCATGTTATAAAGAATTACCTCATAGTTTGGTTTTTGTTACACCGTTTTCCCTTTTTGTTGTTTTAATATAACATATGGCTCTAAGAAATTCCACATATTACATTCCGATATGTTTATTTTTTATCTTCGTTTTGATAAAATTTATATTCAAAACCGTAGTTTTATCCCAGTTTTGATATATCTTTAAGCCATTTAACCGAGTACATGTGTCATTTCATCTCTTACTCATTCAACATTAAGAGTGTTTGTTTTAACTAAAAAAACATATGAACAGTTCCATTAAATTCTTAACCATTCAGCTAATAAAATATGTCTAACCATTCCGACCTCTTAATAATTGCGCACTTAATTAGATAGATCCTACATACACCCCATTACTCACACATGAAATTGTACTCGTTATTAATAAGCTTTTAACTAAAAAAAGAAAACACTTGTAAAAAACTCCAAAAGGAATATCTTACAAACACAAATTTAAAACCATATAAAAATGGGAAGCCAACAGAAAACAATTTGTATGTATGCGTCTTTAAGCTGGAGAGAAGTATAGTTCTAGTGGTACTGAAAACAACACGAACAAGAAGATGATGTCTTCATCATCGCTATCTTACGCTGCTACCATTTACAGACCCCCTTCTTCCTCTCCATCTCTACCTTCAACCGCTCTCTTTCCTTCTTCTTTCCCTTCACATTTCTCTCACTCTCTTGTCTCTTCTCACACCAATCGGTCAGCTTTCTCTTATCCATACACCTCCCTTCTCTTATTATTATTATTATTATTATTATTATTATTATTATTATTATTATTATTGTAACTTGGTAATCTGGCTTCGTTTGGTGAATCATAAGAGTTCAGTTATATTTGTTAGGTTTAGTAATTGTTCTTGTTTTCTGTTTGCATTTACCATGTTTCTCTCTGACAGATATTGATTGCTAGGGTTTTTGTTTATTGAACTAATTATCAATTGTGGACTGTGTGTATTCATATCAGAAAGATTTAGTGAGGAGGTCATAATGTTATTTGTTTTTAGGTTAATCAATTTTATTTAATCTTCAATTGTAGGGCAATTTGTTGTTTAAGTGTGAATGTGGTGCAACTTGAATCCAAAATTTCTTCACATTGAGGGTTTTTTTTATGTAGATTAAAGCCATTTTGATTTCAAATAACATAAAGGGTATTGAATGTCAAATGTTTTTACGATGAATGATTCTTTGAGTCGACATGCAAAAGGTAATCAAAATTGCATCTTTTGACATAATTTGTTGACTGGATGCTTATGTGTTGTTACCTGTGTGTGCTCTGCTGACATGGCATTGAATGACATTTTTAACTCTTTACACGTCCCTCATGTACATCTTGCCTTGAAACATAAACAGTTCCGTGCTAAAAACATGAGGAACATATGAGTTAAAGACGGCATCTTAGTTTGTTGCTCACACCATTTGTGTGCGGCCAGAAATTTTGCCGAAGTTGGGTAAAAGATAGTTGTTGGTAATGATAACATTGTTAGGAAACTAAATCATGAACCTTTTTAAAGTATCATTATTAGGAAACTAATTCATGAACCTTTTAAAATTAAATCATAACGATTGAAACCATAGTTGTTAAAAGCCATCGCCTTTTGTGCCTAAGCCCATTTTTCAGGCGAGGCGAGGCAATTGCGCTTTAAGTCGAGGAAATTGCACTTTAATTCTCCAGGTTATGGTTTAGGACTTTAGGAGCAGATTCCGGCGAGATTCCCTAACTACCTAGAGTTTCCAGCCGAGTTCTCTAAATTATGGCTGGGATCCAGCCAAATCTCTACTTTTATCTAAGGAAAATTACTTTTATACACTAATATTTTTAAACTTTCGATACTAATTAGATGATACTAAATGTTACACAATAGCTTTTGTTATTTTATTTGAAAAAATAATACTATTTTACTAATACATAATATATTTTCACTTTTTTCCTTTGTTCGCCTTTGTTTTTTGTCTCAGGCCCTCACCTTTTTTGCGCCTTGCGCCTAGACCTCAAGCGAGGCCTACGCGCCTTGAGTGCACATAACGCATTTGATAACTATGATTGAAACATAAATAATCAAATACGGGATAATCTTAATGACAAGTATATGTAGTTTTATAGCTAAAACCACTGTTAGTTTACTAAAAACAAGTTAGGTTTAACTCCCTCAAAAGCTGTCAGTCAGGCAGTCTCGATCAGTCGATCACCAAAGTTAGAGGTGGAGGAATGGGCAGGTCAAAATGGTTGACTTTTTGTACAGGACAAAACGGGCTGGATCGACCTAAAAGCTTTTAATTGTTAAGTTTTTAATAAATTACACAAATTGCCCAAGTATGCGAAATTTGATGTTTTTATGTACTTTAATCTAATTGATTATAAACAATTTGTGTGTAAAACATGATTACACTATAGGAGGTTTTATGCCTTAAAATTACAGATTGGAATATAGGACTATTTTCGACATGTTCAACCCATTTGACATGTTTCCTTTTCAGCTATATTTTGTTTTACGTGTTTGACCATTTAAAGATAAAACATAACCGGAACCGTTAATAACTAAATGGAGCAAAATCGTCACCTCTAATCAATTTCAGTCATCTGATTGACCACCAATGTCGTGTTCTTGTGACTAACTGATTTGTTTTTTCTGCAGATATTCGAGGTTTGGTGTCAAGTGTAGCTATGCTGATGCTGGCGTAAAGGACACCAATTCTTTTGCTATAGATGTTGAAGCAAATATTAAGGCTGAGAGGGTCTAAATTATATATTTCATTTCATTTTATAAATATTTCTGAACATCAATAAATGCAAATTAAGCATCCTCATCAAATTTTGTTTTTTATCAGATTGTAGTGTTGGGAGGCAGTGGCTTTGTTGGTTCGGCTATATGCAAGGCTGCAGTATCAAGGGGTATTGAAGTCATAAGCCTAAGCAGGTGCACCAATTTCTTTATCTAGTCACTTCATGAGATGGCAAATGGGCTGGTTAGGTAATAGGCCAAATTTGGTAAATTTTAAGTGCAGATCAAAACGGATTGGCCCCCAAAGCCTTTTTTATTTTTCTAATACATTATATAAAAACAAATGTATTAAATATGATTAGATATGATACAGTTACATACATCTAAAACTTGATCAATGTGAGTTAGTTTTTATATCTAACTGGTTAAACAGTTTAGAAAGTTTAACTATACTACATATCACAAAATTTAGCTAAAAAGGAAACAGGTCTATTGGTTTAAAGGTCACCTAAGACCTATTAAGGCATATAACTCCTAAATCGATTAGTTTGGTAAAAAGATCATAAAAAATGTGTTGGCAGGTCAACCCAGACCCGTTGTAATAAACTATTTTCATCATTTTTTTCAGGTCTGGAAGGCCAGGTACCTTGGATACATGGGCAGATCAAGTGAGTTGGATCACAGGTACGCTAATGATACTCAACATCATAACTCAAATACCTGAAATACCCCTCAACACTACTCCCTCTCTCCAATGATCCAATCATTTTGATGTTTGTTTCAGGAGACGTTTTCTATGTAAATTGGGATGAAGTACTTCCAGGCGCTACTGCTGTGATTTCTACCATAGGAGGTTTTGGTAGCGAGGAACAAATGCAACGAATTAATGGCGAGGCAAATGTCATTTCAGTAAATGCTGCCAAGGAATATGGTAAGATTTTTTATTGAGTTTTGGCCCTTTTGACCGGACCCGTTCAACTCACTTTCATATAAATTAACCGGCTTGTTTACTTGCAGGAATTCCAAAGTTTGTTTTGATCTCGGTGCACGACTATAACTTACCGTCGTTTTTACTTACATCTGGATACTTCACAGGAAAAAGAAAAGCCGAATCAGAAGTTCTCTCCAAGTACCCGGGTTCTGGTAATTCACAAAGAATCTTTTCACATTTGACTATTTGTTGTAGTGATGCTTATGGGCATATATGTGATGTTCTTATGCAGGTGTCGTCTTAAGACCGGGATTTATATATGGGAAAAGAAAGGTGGGTGATTTTGAGATCCCGCTGGATTTAATAGGCGAACCAGTGGAGAAACTTCTTGATGCCACCTCAAGCTTCACCAAACCATTGAGTGCTCTACCTGCATCGGATCTAATTTTGGCGCCTCCTGTTAGTGTGGATGACGTGGCACTAGCCGCAGTAAACGCCGTCAAAGATGATGATTGCTTTGGAGTTTTTACAATAAACCAAATCAAGGAAGCTGCAGCCGGGGTCAAAGTGTGAGCTTGTGTCAAGGTTATAGATTTATTATACGCATATATAAATAATTACTCATGTATGTATTGCATCATGGTGTATGAAGTTGTAACTAGTAACCACTTGAAGGAATGCAATACAAACATGCATCGTAAAGGCAATGTAATTGGGAATTAGAGTTTGGATTTACATATAACCATGTTTATCTAACTCGTAAGTCGCTGTTTCGCTTAGAATTACCTCAAATATATTCAACTTCAACTAAGTTGGTTGCAGTCGGTTGGCTTGCATCGCTCGTTCGAGTTAATAAGCCCAACTAAATTAATTAGAAAAATATTAGTCCATGTGTCATTGCGCCCAACTATGAAAACCCAATTTTTAACCACCTAAGTTACCATGAGTACATATATGATATATCTTTTGACTTAATTTCCATCTTTGGTCCTAATTATATTTCTTGATGTCTCCTTTGTCCAGGCTCAAGAGGTGAGGCGTCAAACGCTTTCATCTCTGGGTCTCCCTTTATTGACACATGTGTTGATCCATCTTGATCGAAACGAATTTTATAGATCACTCTTGAATCAAGGAGAGGCGAATCCACAAACAATAATCATAAACATTTACGCGTGTAAATGTCTAGAATCATTATGTAATTATTGATAAAACTTGTCAACACAGATTCTTCAAACACACACACATACATATATTGTGAACGGACCTCCGACCCGAGGTGAGCTTAACCTCAGGTCAGTGACTGGCATAAGATCTGTCTTTATCTTTGCCTCTCTAGAACTGCTACAACAACTCTATAAAAAAACCCTAACCATAACACGCACACACACATATATAGGTTATGAACCGTGACTAGTTCGTCTAGATCACCACAAGTTCGCCCATCTAACTTGTCCAAGTTCGCCTATATACTTGCTTATTCCCATTTTGTCCTGAATTGCATAGCGACAGTCACAAGCATGCGCCAACAATATGACTGCTACAACCCTTTGTTCCCGTGTTGTCACAATTGAATTCTATAAGCCTCGGTACGCATTTTCCTGTCTAGTGGCAATACTACATTGCATCTTTCGCAAATCCATACTAAAGTTTAACAAAAGAACGAGCTGGACACAACCCAAATACAAGTGTTGTTGATCGTTTATTTCATTAGAGTTCCATGATTCTGAGTATCCTTTCTTATTTGGTCCCTTTGAATTCCATATTCGAAGTTAGAAATATCAGGTCAGGTAGGCTTGAGTCTTATATTACTCGCTTGAGCTCAAGTTGATGTTAGCTCAGCTAATGAATAGCCCCCACTTACCTCTTCGCCGATAATTGTATAATTAGGTTCAACCCCTTTCATTTTCTAAATCTTATAAATAACTATTACATCTTTCTATAGGCAACTACTAACTAGAAAGGACCGTATCAATTTAGCAACATATATTCAAGTGCACAAAACTTTAACCTTAGGATATAATGTACACAAACAGATGATGCTCAATAAACATTGCCATTGTTTCCAAAACTGCACCATTTAAGCTATGTCATAACTTGATTAACAATCTTCTTTAGTTCTTTGTAATTTTTAATCATGCAAGCTTATATATAATTCCAAACAAGATCCTGAGTTGGATTTTACATTTCTAGAGTACATCATTTCTTTGCAGAAGCCTGTTCCGATAGATACCTGCACATAGAAAACGAAGTTACAGCAGCTGTAAAAGGAAGGTCGTGTTGACTTCTGTAGTCAAGTTGACCATTTCACAATCCTTCTTTTCTTTTAAAATACGTTTGGGATAAAAAGAGTACATAAACAACTTACTTGCCGGTATAAAAACCTGCAGAAAACCAAGCATTTAAGACAGCCGAAAGATCTGTCTGAGACGTCGTCTCTCCTTCTTGCTCTTGCTTTCCCTCTGCAATTCAAAGACAGATAATTATGCAACTTTATTACACACAACATAATTAAAACTCAGTAAAGATCATTCATCATGCTAACCTTTATTAAATGAATGGATAGCTTTGTCCACTGCACCCTTTGCTGCTTTAATAAAACCATCATCTTCTACAGAAACTGAATTTCCATTGTGAGCTAATGCGGTTGAGTACGGACACACAGAGGGACGACACGTACACATAGGTGGCCCAGAAGTTTGAGTTGCAGGCGCAGTATGGTATTGAGAATCATAACCAGCACCATAACCATAATCATAACTATAACTATAACTATAACCCTGTGGATCCCAATTGCCATATTGGTAAAGCTGTTCCAAAAGTTTTTGCCGTTGTTCCTCAACTGCATTGTATTGGTTGAGTAAAAGATTATATTGTTCTGCGCTTTCTGCATTAACATTACTACAATCTGAATCTTGAATCTGATCTCCATTTAATGGAACCGCTTGTTGCGCAACAACTTCAGAACAACACTTTTCAGTTACCGTGATGTTATCGGTCTCCACATGTGAACTATACACAGAAAAACAGTCACATATGATAAGCTTTAAAGACACTTTGAGGTGTATACACACACAAATACAAAATTGACAATACCTTTTATTAGCTTCATTGCCTTTTGGGGCATCTTCTTCTGTATCTTTTGTGATTCTTTCTTCCTTAAGAGAACCGCAGTCACCTCCTTTGTCATGCATTATCTGAACATAAAGGCGTCCATTTAGAAAAGTTAACGCATGGTTATTGCTACATGTTGCAGAGGTTGCAGCTCGCATTGCATATATCTAACCTCATGGATCAACTCTAAAAGTTATTTATACTGGAATCATGTATGCATTTGGTGAAGCCGTGAAGGTCAAAAAATGGTGCATTTTGCAAGTGAGATGTCCCAATTCCCATATGGACTAACTCAGGCCTTACTACTTATGCGTATATATGCTAAAATTTCTCTATATTTGTTGCCCTAAATGTTTATTATTGATTGTTATAAAGTCTGTGATCTATTCTTATGCTTAGTGAGTATATATAGGAAACTTTTGTTATAACGGTATAACCTAAACTAGTATTAGGGTAAGCAATACTTATGAACACCAAGAAGTATATTATTATCATACTTTCAAGTGATAGACAGTTAACTATCTTGTAAGCAAACTTAATATTTTTCTGTAAGACAAAAACTAATATAGGATGTGCAACAGCCGTTTCAAGTTTCAACATATCTGCGTACAAATATAACGAAAAAAAAAAAAAAAACAATCCTAGATTATAAAGTCACAATCTTTTCAAACATTCAACTTACAATTCTAACCTAGCAGACCCTAACTCACTATCACTAAAGAACCAATCTGAACTCGTTTTTCCCATTACGATATCAAATCTTACCATCGAGCGCTATTTTTACCCTAATAACCAAATCCCCCTCCCCCTTATACATCCCACTTCCAATACCACTTTTCTTGCCCATCACTCATACGTTTGCATAGGCGTCGACAAATTTCACAGGTCATTCAATTTCTCTCATTCTACAGGCCCAAATTTAGTGTTTAAACTTTAAACTATGCCAAATATCAATTAGGAGGAATACAACATAACTATCCAACAAAATATAACACATTAAGTTACTTAAACCAACACTCCACTCCTATCAAAATAAAAAAAAAATCAAATCTTTTTGTTCTGGGATTAATAATCTCTTTCCCTATAATCATTTCACAGCTCCTAACTATAGTTAGCTAGAGTGATGCTAGTTTCAATTAGAACTTCATACAAATTAGTAGAGAAAAAGAGACCTTATATTTGGAAATAGCGTCATCAAGGGCTTTGACTAGAGCTGAATCGTCCCATAGTTGTCCATTTTTCGCCATTGTTTTCTGCAACTGTGCCGCAAGCTGTGAAGACTAGTGTCGTTTGGAAGCACTGTATATAAATGGAGATGCTAAGAGTTCAAGAATACCCCCCTTTATATTAGTAGCTACAACACTTATATCCCTCGTGTTTCTAATATCCAACTTACTCTCCTCCACGCAGTAACAGGCGGTCGGCCCCGGAACCGGTGCCTTGGCAGCCGGGTTATGGGTTGAACCGGGCTTGCATCAAATCGTTAGTTGGACCGGGGGAAAACGGCCGGTTGAAACGGGAAAAAGTAGGTTTAATCGGAAATTTTCAAATTTTGTTGGAGTTTTTTTTTTTTTTTTTAGAGTTAGTTGGACCGGTAGGGGGTTTGGTTCAATAACTAGTTCGGTTCAAAAAAACATTGCCTCCATGTACAAAAACCCCACAAGATATGACGGAGTTGGCAATTTAATACAACAAATAATTACCAACCACCTTATGGTGGAGTGGTATGGAGGCTCAATGATAGAAGACTCGTGATTGAAAGGTCATGGGTTCGATTCTTGAAAGCGTCAGGTTTTACCGATTATTCCATTGTCGTGCCTTTGGGCGGGTGGATAGTCGGGACTTGGTGAAACTGGTGGACTTGGTGAAACCAGGAGCTCCCTTACATGTCTGGCTATTCCGGGTGGAAGGGATCCTGATTTGACTGAGTAGGTACTCCGAAGAGAGTTCTTGGTGAACTTTGTTGGCCGTTAAAAAAAATACAACACATAATTAGTTAACTTAAAAAATAAAAATAACTTAAAAACGTTTCATTATAGTAGTAATTAACTTTAAGAAAAGGGTAAACTACTAAAATCGTCCCTATGGTTTGGTGAAAGTTGCACACTTGCGTACAAACTTTTGATTTTTTTGTCATAATCGTACCATGGTTCCAATTATTTGTCACTTTCGTCCCTGACATTAACGACATCCAGTTAAGTCGGGGGTAAAATTGTCAAATCATGTTTTAAACTTTTTTTTCCAAAGTCATCCCTCTGCTAAAATTAAAAATTTTAAAATTACAGAATTCAAAATTTTAAAATTAAAAGAAACATAAATAACATGTAAAATTTAAGTGGCTCCCACCCCTACCCCACACATTTCATCTTCTCCTCTTTAACCCACACATTCCATCTCCTCTTTAACCCACCCATCACCCATCTTCACCTTTCACCACCACCACCCATCTCCACCATTCCTTTTAAAAAAAAAGTCACATATTCAATACCACGTCTTCAATCACGCCCTACATCGGTTGTTTTCTAGCTCTACTCCTCATCCAAACGTACATCTTCTTTTTAATATACATTTTCATTCTTATTCTTATTCACATGATTAAAATTGTTGTTTTTTCATATTATAGTACATTAATTTCTATGTTACATCATAACACATATTTTATCAAATCATATTAGATTTATCTATCCTGGAGAGCTTCGAAGGCTTTCCGGGATATAATCTAGTTAAGAATTGTGAACTCGAGGGGTGACAAGTAGACATGTACAAACCCAAACCGATCTGGTTTATAAACCGGATCGATTTTTTTTTATGAAGATAAAACCGGTTTTTATCCAAATCGGTCCGGTTTTGGAACCGTTTTTTTAGCACCAAACACTACCATATATTGGAATCGATTAGGACCGGGTTTAAAACCGTTTTTTTTCCCAAACCGGTCCTCCAATATCCAAAATACCTTGCTTATACCAGTTTTTTTTTCTCAAAAACCGACTTTTTCCCTAAACCGGTTCTTCTCTCAAACAGCTTTTCAAACCAAACCGATCCACGAAACCACAAACCGCTCATAGGACCGATGTATAGGTTCGGGTTCGGACCAGTTTCTCTCCAAACCGGATACCGGTTTTTTTGGGGGGCAGTTTTAAAAACCGGTTTTTTGTACACCTCTAGTGACAAGTAATCTCTAGACTTCTACATATATACAAGTGTTTGAAACAAGGGCTTGAAACACACACAGCTAAAACAATCATGAAAGTATCCTTCTCCCTTTCATCATCAAAGCAATCATCCAAACCCTCAAACTCAACCTCATCTTCTTCCTCAGATCAAACCAATGATTCCCCAAACAACAACAAGGAATTCATAACAGAGTTCGACCCTTCCAAAACCACTTCCAAACAACCCATAATAATCCCACCAATCCCCAACGAATGGAACCCTCAAAACCAACCCATGAACAATATCCATCTACCCATCCAATCCCTTAATCTTCAAACCGAATCACACCCCACTTCTTCTTCAATTGATCGGTTAATGTTAATGAAGCTGAAAAGTGATTTAAAAAGGCTGCCAGATGGTCCAGGGTTGGAAGAGTTTGATGATATTAATGTGGAAGAGTTTGCAGAGGCGTATATGAAAGGGTATGGGTGGTATGAAGGAAGAGGGATTGGAAAGAATGCTAAAGAAGATGTTAAGGTGGTTCAGTTTACTAATAGTAATAGGGTTGCTGGACAAGGGTTAGGGTTTGTTCGAACCGATGATGGTGATCGGAAAATTGAATGAATGTGTTGAGGATTTGAAGGTATTGAATTGATTTGATGATGGTGGGATTATGTTATTGGTTTTATGATGGATGGATGGATCATGTGAGTGTTGAATTTGTTAACTTGATATATGTAGTTGGCTAGGTTTTGCGATACTGAAAGGGGTGGCGGCGCAGCTTGTTGCCTGTCTGTTAATCTTAAGTAATTTGCTAGTTATGAAATGAAAAACTTTTAAAAAATGTATATGTAGGCTGTAGTATTGGTGATAATTGGACTTAAACTTGTTGCATTGATTTGATTTGGTAGTTCACTTGATGAATTCATGTTGACTACAAACTAATAAGTCTGTGTTTGTATTGTATGTCCTTGAGTATGATAAAAATTATGGGCTTTACTCCATACCATTCAGCACAAGGTATCATTGTTGGGTTGAAACAGGCTGCTTATTTTAAAAGTATTAGTGAGTTGAAGTGGGTCACTTCAGAAAAATCTTAAGTGCACACAGATAAGTATTAAGTATGAAGTTGTCCAAATCAAGTATGTGGGTTTATTTGAAATATGCAGTCTGGTTCGTTATTTGGTTTTATCATACGGCCGTTTAACATTAGTATGTACTATTTTTTTATTTATTTAAATTAATACAACAAACATGGTTTCGAAGAAAAGACTAAATTGCATTTTACGTCTTTTAAATTTGAATAAAGTTGCAGCCGTTGTCCTATAACTATGTACGAGAACCTAAACAAGCAACTATGCATCCTACTATATAATAAATTGTTGGTTTTTTAATATACTGTTTTGCCAACTCCCACAGTTCCACATCGGAAAAACAAACCAAAGTGCCATTTTTAACACACTTTGACAATCATAACCCGCCGGGTTTAGTAACGTGGGCCTTTGACCCAAGTGGGGGCATTAAAGTTATATAAAGGGTCAAGAGCTAGGAGCCACCTTAGGTCCACATGAGGAGGTGGTGTATTAGTGTTTATTTGGCACACAGATTGGTGATATCGAGAGTTACCTGCGGCCTTGTTTAGAAACACCACTATAACAATCTATATAAATCAGCACAAGCAAAGATATGATTCTTATTGATGACTGTTTGGACAATACAAGATTCAAATATAAGATTGTTACAGCGCTTCAACTATAATCTATCATTCTCAACTATACATCGAATTCTCTGTCTCGGATTGAATACCCTTTCTCCTGTGACGAAGGTGGGTATTTATAGGCCCCTGAGGTGGCCTGTGATTGGCTAGAGAAGGAATGACAGCTGGCGTGTACGATTGCTGATCGTTGCTGCTGTCGGCGCTGTCGCTCTGTGATTGGTCCACGTGTCTTGTGATTGTCCTTTCAGCCCTTTCTTGTACCTCGTACTTGCAAGAAATCATGGAACATGGAATAATTGCCTCTGATTGGCTAGGTGCCCTTTTCTTGTCAGGTGGCAGCTGTCGTGCACGATGTCTCGTGCGCAGGCTTCTAGAAGTCCGAGTCAGCGCCTTGTGCTGACTTGTGTGGAGATGTGGGGCCGTGCGCGTGCGCAGGTACATATCTCTTCAGATTATGATCCAATACATTAACAAATTGGATACACTATACAATTGACTAAAAGGCATGATTGTACAAACAATCAATCAAAACTGAGACCATCCAAAATGGTTAATGCCAAGGGGCATTTTTTCGCCACATTAGTGTCATTACCAAATTTTAAAAAATGTGTAACGGATAACACCTCTTAATGCGCTTTTAATCATTACTTTCCAATTTTTTATATACTCATTTGGTGTTATACTAGAAACGCCCCTCCTTCTTCATGTCCCTATAATGCCCAATTCATGTCCCTATAATGCCCAAGGGGCGGTGTTGGGGTGTTATGATGCCCATTCACGCCCCTATATTGTCCACAACTTATGGTTTGATACCTACGCTTCTCAGAATCTCATAAGTAAATTTGTTTTAAAAAAGCTAATTTTTTGTTTAGTAAATAGGGAAACCTGAAAAGTAAAGAACCAAATATGTAAGCTATAAATTCTTCTAAAGACAAAAGGTAAAGATTCTATAATTTCATTTTCTTCCATTTAGTGCTCTTCTGTAATAAGAGAGTAAGAAATGATGAGACAAAAAAGTTAAAAGTCGACCTCATGTTCTTGACATCATCTCTAATCTCTACTATTTGAGTTGGATTTTGTGCTTTGGTATTCCAAACATCTAATGCTCTGGATCGACAGCCTCAATCACTTTAAAATCTTGGAACATTTTGTTAGTTTTCGTTTTACGCTTTTTCCAGATTTGATCGTCGTTCGGTTGCTACTTAGTTTGGTAGTCACTTTTGGTCCCCCCTTGTTTATTTTTAGTTCGGTTGCTACTTAGCATAATGTTTGATGGTCATATTTGGTACCTCAAGGGTTTTTTTTTTTTTTTTTTTTTTGAGCCCCTTGACTCTCTAATATGTGTTGGTATAAATTCTACTCTGTCTATATTTAACATCGCGTGAGACACTTTGTGCTGTTTTTATTTTATGCTTTTTCCCGGATTGTCATCCTTAGCTTATTTAGCACAATTTTATGTGTGTTTGTTTAACCCTAGTTATGAAATGATTGGAAATCAGGGGGGAAGCTCTGGGCTTGCGAAACTAAGTCAGCGAACAGTGGTTCTTCTATGTAGGTATGGCTGAGGGGCACGAACGGTATAACAATAAGTACTGATTCGACTAGCTCGAACGTGGGGAACGAATGCTTGGCTTTTATGAAATGGTGCTAATCATAGGTGGAAAGTACAAGCATCCAAGCACTTTATTGTTACATGCTTTAAAATATGTTATAACTTCTTTTAAACGGTTTTTATATTAAAATTAAGATAAGTTATTAAAATTTTAATTAAAATGAGATTATCTGAATTATTTTTGTTCTTACATTATACATAATTGTCTACTAGTAATGTGACACCTACATGATCCTTCCTCTTCAACAACCCAAAGAATCACATTCTTACTTCCCTTCAAACCAAAGAATCAAACACAAAACCTTAAAAAAACGCCATCATTCGTCGAGCTAAAAATATTGGTTCGAGCACCTACAATGGGTTTGGTTTGGATCGGTTTGGTTGGACCGCACTTGAAGGATGCCCTCTCTTTTTTCATGTCTCATGTTCTCACATATGGCCAACAAATTCGATTCACAAGCATTGGAATACAAATCAATCAAATTTATACCCATTTTCATCCAAGCATCTTCACTTCTTATTCTATTCGACACGTGCATTTGTTCACATAGATTACAACCAACAAAGCATAAAGTCGAATATGCTTTAATTTGTAAAGTATCAAGACGCGAAAAAAAAAATGGATACTTTGAAACCAAGTGGTTTAAAAAGAATCTGGATTTTATTGCTGGAAAAAGAATGAAATAAGCAGACTTTGTGACAATCTCCAACTCAAAAAAATTAATCAACAGTTAATAAAAAGATGTACATCAAAAGAAAATGCTAAAATCCTTACTTACCTTAACTTTTTGCAGAAATTGAGAGAAAAGAAGGATATGCGGCCGAATTCCCTAAAATGAACCCGGTCCAAGAACCGTTACAAATTCACCACCGTGCCAATCTTACCCCAATTTGAGGCCTGCACAAAAAAAAATATACTTTTCTTTCATCTAAAAATTTGTGGGTCAATTCTTTGCTGCTTCCCTTTGTTGGTTAGAAATTAGAAACCCGGTTTGGTTTAGAAAAAAGTCAACGCTCTAAGAAATCAATAGTCAACGTGAAGTGTTCTCCGACCCTGTAGTTGAAGGGCCTATAATTTTTAGTCGTTTTGGACCTTTCTCTGGAGGCAGTGGTTCCCTTGTGGTTTTTCCCGGTTCATGGTTCAAATTAAAATCTTTATATGTACTCACGGCTTCTTCATTTCCAGTTTTGTTGTACTTTATTGAAATGTGAGTGACGGTTCCTCTATTTGAGACACTTTGATCCGCTTCTTTAGAGTGAATGGAACACTCGGATGCTGAATCATGCCGAGATCCTGCTTCATGCTGTACTCTTTTTAAACGTTTTAGCCCCTGTGATACAAATGTCGATCATTACTAAAAATAAAAAACAAATACTAAATAAATGTTTTATATAAACTAGATTTTAACACATTAACTTATGATCGTTTATATTTTAACAGAAACGGGTCAAAACGGATAACGTTAAAACAATAGCTTAAAACAAAACAGGTCAAGGGTTTGGGTCAACCCAACCCATAAAAAAGATAAGAAATGGCATGAACAAAAAAACAGTTATTACCTGATTTTCAAAACCTGGAGGCACAGAATCAAGTGCGTTCCTGTGCTCCAACTTTGAAGACGAGCTACGTTTGACCCTAAATATTCCTGAGTCAGAATCATCACTCTCTTGACATGTATTTTTAATATCCACCGTATAGTTACTATCACCGTGTACCTGCTATAACAAAACTCATTCTTATTAGATTTCAAATGTGGTGTGATGTGTGTCTCTCTGAGTCATTAGAGTTTAAGCTTACATGGTCAGTTAAAGATAAACTTTCTGATGAAGAACAGACTGTAGAAGCATCCAGAATCTCAGAACCAGCCCGCTTAAGGTTGTAGCCTGGCTCAAACTTGTTTAGATCAGGTCCAGAAAAGATTTTGCAATATGGACTATATGCTTCGTGTTCAGCTAGCGGATATAAATTAGATAGTAGGATCATGTCAGTAGAAACTTTAGATTGCTGTTGAGCCTCATTTACAATATCTTTTTCTTGCTCAAACGTCTTCGCTACATCCTCCATGTCTAAGATATCGTCTCTTACAGAGATTTTAAATTTGTCTCCACAAGGTAGGTTGAGTAGCTTAAACTCTGAAATTGAAAATTAAATGATATCATTATTTTTTTTTATTTTTTTTTTCAATTCAAATAAAACCTACCGTGGGACTTTTTTACCCATTATATTCATGGGTCACCTTCTTAAACCCTTTTATTCAAAGATTCAGATTATTATTATTGTAACGAGTGTTTTTTTAATCACATTAGATTTTTAAATATATAAAAAAAACGTGTTTTAGGGCCTAGGCACAATCTGACGGAAACCCTCCATGGATCTACTACCAGCACCATCGGTGACGGTGTTACCGAGCTGATAGTAGATACCCAGCACGCCCATCTTGCCGAGCCTATAAAAACAGAAAAGTGAAAGCTCAGCATACCATGGCGAAGGCACACAGGATGTAGATAGCAACTGCAGTTGATATACGCTACATAACAGTCCCGTTTGCAGACACTGCAGAGAATAGTTCCATGAGAATGTGTGGAAGCACCCATGTATCCTCTTAATTTCACTAGACACCAACGTATACGGTGTTGGAAACGGATCAAATTCACAAATGCTGCTTTAATGTGTCTATGAGCTCTTCCATCGTAAGATTGATCTTCATATTCCATACTTGAATGAAGAATCATCGATTCTTTGCACAAAAGTTCCTCATGAGGAAGAAGAGGTATACGGTTTAAAAGTGCATAACGATGACTAGCTATTGATCCCAACAGAAACCAATCACCGATAGCAAAATTTACAGCCTCGGTGCAATTAAATCCTAAGGTGTACAAACAATACAAATATTAGAAACAGAAAGTAGTAGATATTGTAGATTGTATGTTTATAAAAATGAGTATACCATGACTAAATCCTGCATGATACGCTCTCGGGAAGGTTACCACGAATTCTCCAGGTTTTTGGACAGCTTTATAAACTGGAACATTGTGTTGCGTTAATATATTTGGAGGAAATAAGGTTGTCTTTCCTAAAAGAACATCAAAAGCACCGTCTTCCCCATCAGCGGATAAAATGTCATTAGTGTACACTTTTTGTCGAACCACCTTTTCAAAATCCAGAGCAGCATGACCAGGAACGCCATACCATGTTTTTGCAGCTCCACAATGATGATAATTCACACTGCAAAACGTAAAGATGTCAAGAGATAAATGAGGGAGAATTATACAATATGACAACGGTACAAAACAAAATTAAATAAATACCTATATAAGTAATGATCTTCTACATGCCAAGCAAACATGCTAAATAGCATACCAATGTATAGCATAGGTTCAGTAACTCCCTGCAAAATACAAACGATAGTTAGGAAAATAAATACGTAAATTTTTCAGATTAAAAGAAAGGAGTGTTGTCTGAAATTATGAATACCGGAATCGTTGTTTCAAGCAGGCGTAGAGTAGAACGAGACAGTCTTGAGATTTTCTGTTAATGATAGAGACCGAGAAAGCATTAAAAGTGAGCGACGAAGAAACAAAAAGTTAAATAACTGAAACAAAATGAAGACCTTTAAATTCCATTTGCTACTTGCAAGTTGATCGACGGGAGAAGAAGAAAAAGCGCTGCCATCAACATCGCAAGCATATTCAACACTTTCGGTCTTTCCACACGCTATCTCACGCCAGAACTCTTTTTCCACATATGAAACAGGAAGACACCCAGTGCTGTAATATCTACGAGCAAAAACCTTGTTCGCCAGTTTCTCATAATCACGAAATGTATAATTTCTGGTGAATAAAAAAACCATTACTAAAGCTGAATACGATCAATATACTAACAATAATACATAAAATATCATAAGGGGGTACCCACCTTCCACTCATGAAGAAGGTGACTTTATCATCGGTATTCCACTCAGCAAGACGAAGAGGTTGCACTCTTGTAGTAAACTTAAAACCAACTTTCTCTCGTGTCAACACCGTACCAGCAGGAACTGAAGCACTCAAAGGCGAAACAATCTTGCATATACCTGAAAATACAAAGATTCAAGGGGAAAACTTGAAACTCGACAAACATTACGCAGACCTAATCCTCTGATATTTAGAGGGTGTTTGGGATTGTGTTTTAAATCTGATTTTTAGATTATTGCGTTTTGAAAAAGCAGATAATCAGCTTTTAGTGTTTGAATTGCATTTTGAAAACGCAGATAATCAGTTTTTTAGGCTACCAAAACGCAATAATCTATAAGCAGCTTCACCCCTTCACCCCTGCTTTTCCAAAATGCATAATCTGTTTTGAATAATCAATCCCAAACACCCCCTAAAAGGATTTGAAGAAGTATTACCAAATCTTGATGCTTCTGAAGCTATCTTTTGCAGATAAACCAAAGGATCCTCAAACTCTTCTAAACTTGGAAAGTATACAGGGCATTCCGGAACTTTATCTATCCAATCAAGATCATTTAAATCAAACTTTTCGACGTTGGTTTTCGACGTATTATCTCTCCCACATATATCCTGATTGCTGAATAATCCATCACCAGAAGAAGATGCAGAACCTCTTAACGCATCTCCTCCACTTCGCGTCATCAGATTAGACACAAATGCAGCATCGTTCCCGGTTCCAGATTTCATCCGCTGAAGCCTCTTATGCTTCAGATATTTCAATGTGTCCTCTCTGGAGACACAAACCCTCCCTTCCACCTATCAAAACCATATCATAAGTCAACACGCCCGACGGATTCTTGATCATATTATTTTTTTTAAAAGGAGCCATTTTTTTAACAGTTTCATCCTATAAATACCACTATATGACAAATCCTGTTTTAGCATAATTCACTTCATGAATACAAATCCTAACAGGGGCTGCGGCCCACCTTGTTGCCCGTCTACCTGCCACTTTACTGTAATCGTCCTTCTAATATCTTTTACATTCTGTGATTTCAGGTAAATTCAAGATAAAGTGGAAAAACAATTATTGGCTCAGAACTAGAATCCAACCAAACAAAGTCAACCCCTTTTGAACATTGAACAGTTAACCTAACTAATTCCTAACCAATTTCTAACTGTTGAAAAACAAGTGAATAATAATAATAATAATAATAATAATAATAATAATAATAATATTATTATTATTATTATTATTATTATTATTATTATTATTATTATTATTATTCAAAGTAAACAAATAATTCACAAACTCAAATGCATCACACAAATTACATATTTCAAGTTACAATTTTGAAGGCATATTGAAATACCAAATAAAACAAAAAATAAATCACTTTTCCAATAATTTTCACATTAAATTGTACAAAAAATATATAAAAACAAAAAATAAAATATAAAAAAATATACCATTTAAATGTACAAAATTACAAAAAAAAATGCAAGAGATCTCAGGACTCAGGACGTATTATCTGTTATCCCCAAAACAAATATATAAAAAAATTAATAATAATGACGTAATCATACCATCTCATTACGTAATCTTTCCCCGGAACTCTCCGTCTTTAATCTTTTAAGCAAAAACCAAACCAAACAAAACAAATAATAACAAAATCAGTCACACCCAGAAACAGAATTCACGATCTTGTAACGTATGACAGCCACATTCTCTGGAAACAGCCTCTAACAAAGAGATCAGACACTTTTCTACGGTTAAACACAGTATCCTCTGAAACCCACCAAAGAAAACACAGATAGGTCCTGTGGGTGTGTATAATATTCGTTGGAAAAGATTAACGGAGATGACAGAACAGTTTACCGGCAAACAAGCGGTTTACCGGTGACAATAAAGCGGTTTTCCGGTCACCAGAGGGAGAGAGAGGAGAAGAAAGAGTATGGATTTAGGAAACAGGAAAAGAAAGAGAGAGAGGATAAGTTAGATGTGTATATATTATAATAATAATATAATATAATAATAAAAGTATGGTGGGCCGGGTTTTATCCTAGTGGGCCTTCAGACGACAGGTTTTCCCTGCAAACTGGTGTGAAATTAATGGTGAACCCAGATTATTCTCGAATTATTACTTTGTTCGGTAAGTATTTCATGAGTGATCGGTATTAATTTGTTGGTCGTTAAAAAAATAATATAATATATGTTTTTTTGCTATAATTGATGAAGTGTAACTTGTATGCACTTTATTTGTTTTTTTAATGGTTTTATTTATATTTATTGTTTTAAAAGAAAGTGAATAATAATAAAGGAGATGGGTGGTTAGTTAGGAACTTGTTCAACCAAACGCACCCTTTGTTGTAGCCTCGAAACGCGGTCGTTTTTATGCCTATCGTTTTTTTGTTTTTTTAACTTTATTTTTCAAAAGTGCCCTTCAATATGGAATGGTTTTTTTCTTTTTACAAAATCTTTATGTGATTTGAGGAGTTGATTACAAAATCTCTTCATGTGATTTGAGAATATGGAACTTAAAAGTCGTTAGTCACTATTATTTTTTAATTAATTACAAATATTGTTTTATAATTCATATATATTCATTACTATTTACTACACATTTAAAATTTACTTCACTCAACCCATCCCATGTAATAAATAAATTCTTAACCATTATGTTTTTTTTATAAAATCATAAAGTTGATGGTATTTTTTTTTTAATTCTTACTGTTATACTTGTACATCAACTTAGTTCTATTTTATATTGACTTAAACTTACATGATACGCAATATGATCTTTTTATCAACTTTATACTTGCATATTATCATTTTACAATTTTTTTCACTAATTTAATAGGATTTCTAATAATGCTTGAAGTTATGTCGTGTATTCTGCAATTTATTCGCATACTGACCAATGTGACAATACAACTTTTCGTACTATCAAACCTACTTAAGTCATTTATTTTCATTTCTTTGCCTTATAGCCATATTTAAGTACAACTCCATGGAATTCACAAACTTAAGTCATTTATTTTCATTTCTTTGCCTTATGCATTTACTATTTAAGAAATTTTATTTAATTAATTTAAGCTTATAAAGAGTAAGGGTTGTTTGGTAGGATCTGTTTGATTAAGTGCTGAATCATTAAAAGAGTCTGAATGGTTCAGCACCCCTTATTTTTTTTGATCGGCAAACTTTCATTTTATTCATCACCAAGCAATATATACAAGTTGAGCCAAGCAAGATGCTAGCATCAACATACAAGATCATCACCTAGTACACCCATATGACCCATTAGTAGCCATTACAATTCAACCAATTACATCCCAATTGAAATCAACCCAAGCATCCCAGGACCACCTTGACTGCTTTAGTTTATGCTTGACCCAAGTGAAAGTCATGGCTTGTATTTCACCGAAGATCCCCATAGCATTCACCCTTCTACCGTTAAAATGAGATCATTCAGCACCCCTTATTAGTTGAATGGTTAAGAGCTTAATAGAACCATTCAGATGTTTTTTTAATTGAAACAAACACTCTATGCTGAATAATTAATAGGTTTATTAAGAGGCTAACAAGCATCTCCTGAGATAATGTATCAGAGATTGGTTAGCGGTGATGGTGATCCCAATTTCTAAGTTATCTCAACAATCTCAAAGTTTTTATGAATCACAAAATCTACCACTACTTGTATTCATCCGTAATGTCTTGATCAACTACGCATACAATGGTGATATAACTCATGTAATAAGCAGGCCCGTCTCGGAGAACATTAAAAAAATTAGGCCTCGGGCAAAAAAAATTCGGGCCCAAAATTTTGTAAAGAGGAATGAATTAAAAAAGAATGAATATTGTGCTAGAGCCAATTATTGAACTTGAGACATCTAAATTAGATTATTTTCCAACTCCACTAACAAGACATTAATGTATAAAACACAAATATATCCTAAACATAGAATTTAATATATATATGTGTGTGTGTGTGTGTGTGTTTGTGTGTGTTTGTGTGTGTGTATTTTTAAAAAACATTCGGGCTCATTTGAGGGTCGGGCCTTGAGCCGGTGACCACCCGGCTCATGCTCAGGGCCTACCCTGGTAGTAAGCTATCACTACGTTCAAACACGCGATGCCTATAACAAATAACGATTGTTGGTTTGATATTGGTATAACTTTGGTGTTGTATTGGCTACAATATACTCTCGAGAGAAGTGTTATGGTTTTAAAAGTATAGGGACTGGTTATGCAATTGTTAGAAAGTATTATATGTTTAGTTGTAATTGTAATAAGAATAAAGAATAGGGACTGAATGTGTAACTAGTTAGTTAGTCGTTAAAAGTCTGTTAATGGCAGTTGATGCCTATAATAGCTGATAGTAACAGCCTAATGAGATCAGCATTTGGATGAGAATTCTTCTTCTTCTGTTAATTTCTCTCTTTTTGCTATCAAGTGGTATCAGAGCCCTCGAGCCTTTCGGAGTTCTGTCTACCATTGTTTCCGATTAACCACCGTTCAACCACCGTATCATCACCATCGTTTCAATTGCTCTGTTCGTTCATTTCATTTCTGATTAATCTTCTTTCGATTAATCAACTGATTCAATTCCATTGGATTAATCTTCTTTCGATTAATCTTTCCGTTCAATTCTATTCAAGATTAATCATCTTTCGGTTAATCTTTCGTTTTTCATTCATTTGATTTTTCTTTCTTTTCAAACGAATTGTTAATGGCGACCACAATTAAAGAGGTTGAAAAAGTCTTAAAAGAACATGAAAAGACCATTGCACGGTTAGAAATTGAATCACAAGCTGCCATGGCTGATTTGCAAGCTAACATTGATAAGAATATGGAGAAATTGATGGCAAAGATTACTGTTGATCAAGAACAGCTGTTAAAGAAGATACAGTCTGTTACTAATAATAATAATAATAATAATAATAATACTCATAATGATAATAATACTTCACCTATAAATGGACGATTTACAGCAGGGGGTAATAATATTCATAATGATAATAATAACATTCATAATGATAATAATAATTCACACACATATAATAGAAGACCTGTCATGGATGATGAGGGACAGGGTGGATTTAGTGATTACAGGTGTACTCGTTATGGAAAGATTGATTTCCCTAAGTTCAGTGGAGATGATGTAGAGGGTTGGGTTTACAAATGCAATCATTTCTTTGTGATGGATAAGACACCTGCTCATGCCAAGTTAAGAGTGGCAGTTGTTAATCTTGAAGGGAAAGCCTTGGAATGGCATCAGTCTTACATGAAATCAAGAAATTGTACTGTGGATACTTTGCCATGGGAGGAATATGTGAGATCTATAGTACAAAGATTTTCTACTTCAGCCATGGAAGATGCAATGGAAGATTTAAAAATGTTACAACAAAGTGGTAGCCTGAAAGTTTATAATGAAGAGTTTGATAGACTTTTGAATAAGGTCAACATTCCTGAGCCATATGCAGTCAGTTTGTATGTAGGGGGTCTTAAACCTGAGATCAGATGCATGGTTAAGATGTTTAAACCATGTTCTTTGAGAGATGCATATGGGTTGGCCAAACAACAAATGGTGGTGCATTCAACTTTATTTTCTAGTTATTCTTCTAAAAAGAATAACAATTATGGAGGATCTTTCCATAAGAATGATGATGCTGAAAAGATTTCTGGCCCTAATGTTACCAAATTGCCCTTATTACCTACTCCATCTGTTACTAAAACAACCAAGAGACTCACTCCTAAAGAAGTGGAAATGAAAAGATCAAAGGGAGAATGTTTCTGGTGCACTGAGAAATTCACACCAGGTCATAAGTGCAAAAACAGGCAGTTATTTGTCATTGAGTTAGTTGATGAGGAGGATGAGGATGAATCAGTGATTCAAGAAGAGGAAGAAGCTATTATTCCTGATCCTCACATCTCTATTCATGCTATAACAGGTATACCCTCTTATTCAACTATGCAAATCACTGGATCAATGGGTACCAGAATTTTGCATATCTTGATAGATTCGGGTTCTACCCATAACTTCATTGATATTAAATTGGCCAAGAAATTGAATTGTAAGATGATAGCAGTTAAGTCAATGAAAGTGACTGTGGCCAATGGTAATCAATTAGACTGTGTTTACATCTGCCCAAATTTTAAATGGATGATGCAAGGTGTTTGGTTTGAGGCTGATGTATTAGCAATAACACTTGAAAACTATGATATGGTGTTGGGAGTTCAATGGCTATCTCCTTTAGGGGATATCATTTGGAATTTCTCAAACATGACCATGGAGTTTCAAGTAAATGGGATTCAATATGTGTTGAAGGGAATTGAGTCCAATAAGGTAAGTCTGTGTTCTTTGGACAAAATGTCCCATATGTTACAACAGCCTGCCAAGATAATACCCTCTCAAATGTTTGAATTACAACTAGTTTCTGATGACAAGAGTGTTCATGGGTCAAAAATAAGTCAGGTATTACACAGTTCTGATATAGATAAGCTGGTTGAATCCTTTATGGATGTGTTTGAAGTACCTAAGTCTTTACCACCCTCTAGAGCCTGTGATCATCAAATTAAGTTGAAAGAGGGAACCAAACCAATTAATTTGAAACCTTATAGGTATCAATCCTTGCAAAAGGATGTCATAGAGAAAATGACTCAGGAGTTGATTGATTCAGGGGTTGTTAGGAACAGTAAAAGTGCTTTTGCTTCTCCAGTTGTTTTGGTTAAAAAGAAGGATTCTACTTGGAGAATGTGTGTTGATTATAGACAACTTAATGATGCTACTATAAAGAACAGGTTCCCAATTCCTTTGATAGATGAGTTATTGGAGGAATTAGGAGGGGCTGTTGTGTTTTCAAAGCTAGACTTAAGGTCTGGCTATCATCAAATCAGAATGAGTGAAGAAGATATAGAGAAGACAGCTTTCAGAACACACCAAGGCTTGTTTGAGTTTTTAGTTATGCCTTTTGGGCTTACTAATGCTCCTGCAACCTTTCAGTCTCTAATGAATGAGACATTTAAGCCTCTAATCAGGAAGTGTGTTCTTGTCTTCTTTGATGATATTTTAGTGTACAGCCAATCAGTTTCACAACATGTCCAAGACTTGCAAGAAGTACTGAAGATAATGAGGCATCAGCAGTTATATGCCAAGCAGTCTAAATGTGTCTTTGGTGGTCAATCAGTTGAATACCTTGGGCATGTCATCACTAAAGATGGGGTGTCTACGGATCCTTCAAAAATAGAGGCTATTGAGCAGTGGCCTGTTCCTGTTAATGTAAAGCAGCTCAGGGGTTTTTTGGGAATTTGTGGTTATTATAGAAGATTTATTAGATCTTTTGGAATAATAGCTAAGCCACTAACTGAATTACTCAAGAAAGATTCTTTTAAGTGGTCTACAGTGGCTCAGGTATCCTTTGATCAATTGAAACATGCCTTAATGACTGCTCCTGTTTTGGCATTACCTGATTTGTCAAAAACCTTTATTGTGGAAACTGATGCTTGTAATAGAGGTATAGGAGCTGTATTAATGCAAGATAAGCACCCCTTGGCTTATATTAGCAAAGCTTTGTCACCAAAGCAACAGACTCTTTCTGTGTATGAAAAAGAGCTGTTAGCCATCATTTTTGCTACTAAGCATTGGCATTATTATTTGATAACTGGCCACTTTGTTATCAGAACTGATCAAAAAAGTTTGAAACATTTGATTGATCAGAAAATCACAACTCCTTTACAACACTCTTGGTTAGTCAAGCTTATGGGGTATGATTTTGAGATTACTTACAAGAAAGGATGTGAGAATGTTGCTGCTGATGCTCTATCCAGATTACAAGGGTCCTCTTTGTTTGACATGACTCTACTATCTTATCAGCCTATTTTCATTGACAGAATCAAGACTTCTTGGTCCAATGATCTTAATATTCAACATCTAATTCAAGATTTGACTCAAGGTATTAATTTTCCTCATTTTTCTTGGGATGGGAACTTACTTAAAAGAAAGAATAAAATTGTTGTGGGCAATGATCAGCAGTTAAGAAGGGACATTATTCAGGAATGTCACTCTTCTGCTATGGGGGGTCATTCTGGAATTCATGCTACTTATCAAAGGGTCAAAAGTATGTTTTATTGGCAAGGGCAAACTAAAGATGTGAGACAGTTTGTGAGGAATTGCCATGTATGTCAGCAAGTTAAGACTGAGACTGTGGCTTATCCTGGCTTATTGCAGCCTTTACCCATTCCTCAATATGTTTTTGCTGATATCAGCATGGACTTTATTACTGGACTTCCTAAGTCCAAGGGTAAAGAGGTCATTTTTGTAGTGGTGGATAGATTAACAAAGTATGCTCACTTTATGTCCCTAAGTCATCCCTTCAATGCTAAACAAGTAGCTCAAGTGTTTGTTGATAATGTGTTCAAGCTGCATGGGTGGCCTTCAACAATTGTTTCTGATAGGGACAGTGTGTTTCTAAGTGGTTTTTGGAAAGAGTTTACTATAGTGCAGGGCATTTCTGTCAATATGTCCACAGCATATCATCCTCAGTCTGATGGGCAGACTGAGGTAGTTAACAGATGTGTGGAATCATATTTGAGGAGTATGGTTTTTGAAAGGCCTAATACTTGGGAAAGCTGGTTGTCTTTGGCTGAATATTGGTATAATACCAATTTCCATACAGCTATATCTACCACTCCTTTTACTGCTCTATATGGTTATGCACCTCCTTTGCATGTTCCCTATGTCTCAAGAGATTCTAATGTGGCTGAGTTAGATGACACAATGGCTGCAAGGGAAGAAATTATTCGGATCTTAAAGGCTTCTTTGAACAAAGCTCAGAATAGAATGCAACAGTTTGCTAATGCCCATCGAAGTGAAAGACAATTGGAGGTTGGTTCTTGGGCTTATTTGAAATTGCAGCCTTATGTGCAATCTTCTTTAAGGAAGCTGGGGTACTCTAAGTTGACTCAGAAGTACTATGGACCATTTTTAATCATTGAAAAGATTGGGTCAGTTGCTTATAGATTGGACCTGCCTCCCAATGCTCAAATACACCCTGTGTTTCATGTGTCATTGCTTAAGAAGGCTTCTGGACCACCTTCTACTCCTCCTGAGTTGCCCACTCTTCCAAGATTTGTTTTGCAGCCTTTCAAGATCTTAGACAGCAGAGTTACAAGAAGAAGGAATAGAGCTGCTGGTCAAGTTCTGGTTCAATGGCAGGGTCAAGGTTTAACTGATGCTACTTGGGAGTTTCGTGATGAGTTCATGTTAAGATTCCCTGAGTTTCCTATTGACTGATCCTTGGGTCAAGGATTTTAAATGGAGGAGGCATTGTTATGGTTTTAAAAGTATAGGGACTGGTTATGCAATTGTTAGAAAGTATTATATGTTTAGTTGTAATTGTAATAAGAATAAAGAATAGGGACTGAATGTGTAACTAGTTAGTTAGTCGTTAAAAGTCTGTTAATGGCAGTTGATGCCTATAATAGCTGATAGTAACAGCCTAATGAGATCAGCATTTGGATGAGAATTCTTCTTCTTCTGTTAATTTCTCTCTTTTTGCTATCAAGAAGTTCTTCATGTTATAACCATCTCATATTGCTAAAACTTGTTAAGAAATAATCAACTAATCAGATCATAAAGGTGGTTTAAATAGCATGAAGTGATTTTTACCCTAAACAATTTGGGTATTCATGAGTAGGGATGAGCATCCGGTCCCGAAATACCGATCCCGAACCGAAAAAAATACCGATCCCGTACCGAACCGATAACGAACCGAGGGTGTTCGGTATCGGTATCGGTACCCACATTTGGAGGTTTTCGGTTTCGGTATTATCGGTATCGGTACGGGATCGGTATCGGTTCGGTATTTTAAGGTAAAATACCGATACCACACCGGTACCGTACCGATACCGAACCGATACCGTACCGGTATAATCGGTATCGGTATTGGTTTTTTGGAATTTTCGGTATCGGTATTGTCGGGATCGGTATCGGTTCGGTACCGATACCGTCCCGAGCTCATCCCTATTCATGAGTTTGCAAGCATACATTATGAGAAGAGATGGAGAAATTTAAAACAAAAACACATAAACATCAATATGTTTTGGGTCTGGTTCCGGATGCTGCTTTTTACATAGAAATCTACCTTCTATGTGTACCCGGCGGGTAGGGTGGGAGACTTTTCCGATATAAAAATAACCATCTTTTTAATATACGGGTCATTTTTTTTCGGTTCCGGTTTTTTTGTATGTATTAAGCCATAGGGTATGGTCACGTTGCTAACCATTACCCTCAACGTCATCGCCATATTACTTCAACCTCCATCACTACCTGTTATGGATTTATGGTATGGTCACTACCCCTTTTAATCAAATAGGATAAAATAATTTAAACCAAACTCACCTGTGACCATCATGAACTTCCTCATAGTCATCACATGTGAGGGAGTAGGGGGTGGTGTTCACACGACTAGCCTCACGTCTCTCTCATGAGTCCCTCACGCATAGTCCTTTTTAACACCCTATTTTAATAGATACTTGAGATTACGAAGCTGACTACTTTAAAGTACATTGTACAAAAACAATATATAGTGTGTTATTGAAATAATCTTGGTCTATTGGATATGGTTATCCGGGAACGGGTGAACCGAACGGAACGTGGTACAACTGACAACTGAGAAATGAGAGGATCTAAATCAGCTATAGGACACGTGGCAGAAGATGGGAGTGTCTGTCAGTTTCTAGTTGGGTTGGGTGCATATTAACTGGCGGTGAGTTTTGTTTCTTTCCCGGCAAAGGTTAACATAGGCATTCACGCCTCTTTTTATTATTCAATTCATACTACCAAGATGCTCTCAACTTATTATTATTATTTTTTATTCTCCTTTATTATTGTTACTGAATTATATTCCGAGAGTGTCCGGGGTAGAGAAATTTAATATGATACATAGGGCTGCAAACGAACTGAACTTTCAGCGAACAGTTCATGAACCGTTCGGCGGGAAGTTCGTTTGTGTTCGTTCGTTTAATAAATGAACGAACACGAACAAAAAATTTCGTTCGTTTAGTTAAACGAACGAACATGAACAATGGCCGCGTTCGTTCGTTTATGTTCGTGAACGTTCGGTAACGCGTTCGTTTGTGTTCGTTTGTGTTCGTTTATGTTCGTTTGTTTAATAGGGGTTTTAATTTTTATAACCTTCTTATATTCTTTTATATATATAAATTTTACTCAAATAAAAAAGTAATTCTTGTGAGGTATATATATCTAGGGATGGCAACGGGTCGGGTATGGGTCAGGTTTGGCTAATACCATACTCATACCCGATTGTAAAACCCCATACCATACCCGTCCCAAACCCGTCGGGTATTTATCGGGTTTATACCCGTCGGGTATCATTCATACCAGCGGGTATGAGGTAACATTGAAAAATGGAACTACAGTACATGAGTGCAACCATTGGGTGGCTTAATGTATGTGAATTCGATCTTATTCGAAATTTAAAATTTGTTCGTTTGACCGCTTTTGTTCATGAACACTTTTATGTGTTTGTTTGTGCTCATTAATGTTCGTTTGTGTTCGTGTGCGTTCATGAACAAAATTAACAAACGAACACGAACACGAATGTTTTCTTAACAAACGAACACGGACAAAAAAATCTTGTTCGGTAAGTGTTCGCGAACTGTTCGTGAACACATATTTTCCTTAACAAACGAACACGAACAAGGCTCTGTTCGTGTTCGTTCGGTTCGTTTGCAGCCCTAATGATACATCAATTTTACATATAAAATAGACTCATGTATAACTGTAATATTAATATTTAACCTAAAACAATGTACAACTCCAATGCTAACACCTAACCTAAAACAATGTACAACTCCAATATAACTCTAAGGTTGGGTTATTCTACAAAGCTAAAAAAAATGATAAGGGTGAGAAGCCACTAGAAAATGACATGTGTCAAAGGATTAAACAAGTGGGAGGGGTAATTTGGTCAAAAAAATATGCACATGCAAGTCACATGTCATTTCCACATTTTTTTTTAAATGTCCGTAACTTTTTTATACGTCATCGTTTTTAAAAAAAAATTATACCATAAAATCGAGCGCCTTTTTATCTTTAAAATGAGTACCATATTATTATACTTTTAAAAAAAGTCAAAAACCTACTTGCGTAAGACACAATGGAGTGTAAAACACAATGAGCACCAATTAAATATAGGGTATAAAATATAATCAACAATCTAGTAAAACACAATGGATGACATAATAAGGACACAATGAATAGAAAACTAAAACACAATGAATACTTTTGAAAAAAAATTGAAAACCCAGTTGCGTAAGACACAATGGAGATAATGTAAAACACAATGAGTACCAATTAAGTATGCAATGAACAATAGGGTATAAAACACAATAAACAGTCTAATAAAACGTAATGAATAATAGACTTAAACACAATGAATAGAAGACTGAAACACATTGAATAATAGACTTAAACACAGTAAACAACATAATAAAACACAATGTACACATAAATACAAAACTCATTTGCGTAAAACACAACGAAAAGCATACTAAAAACACAATGGACAAAGTTAAATCATGTGTAGACTAAAAAACATAAATAACATATTTATAAAGCACACGTGCATACTATAACACAATGAACGAGCAGAAGACACAACGGAGAAGAAAACCCATTTAACACATTTTTTTTTTCAATTTTAATGTAGCAATGTGGTACCCATATTAAAGATAAAAAAACGCTCGTTAATATGGTGAAATTTTTTTGAAAAAAAAAAATCGTATGAAAAAAGTTATAAACGTTTTAAAATGATGGGAGGAATTGACATGTGCATTGCATGTGGAGAGAGAAAGTCAACAAATGTGGTTTTCCTTTTATGCC
The DNA here is from genome assembly GCA_030844895.1 of Ambrosia x helenae. Lineage (NCBI taxonomy): Eukaryota > Viridiplantae > Streptophyta > Magnoliopsida > Asterales > Asteraceae > Ambrosia > Ambrosia x helenae. Next base: position 4,988 of record JAUTDX010000534.1, on the reverse strand, counting down.
TTTGCTCTAATTTATTATTTATTTTTTTCAAACAAACTAATCTCAACCCTTTAAATATATGATCAATGAATTACAATCCTTCTCACCCTTCCTAGAAAAAGTGTCTTGTGTATTTGATCCTAACCCTATAACTCTAACTAATATTAACACATATCCTAAATACTAAATAAACGTACAACTCTAACATACTAATATTGATACCTAACCTAAAACAATGTATAACTCTATTAACCTATTCGGCTCTAGTTGAAAGTAGAATTCATATTTATTGGTTTGAACATAATTAGTGACTTGCCTATACATGATTAATGAATTACCTGAACACGTGTTTTTTTTCCTGTATGAACAATACCCCATAAAAGAATAGTCATTTTTTCTCTATTTTTTATATAGCACTATGGTACTTGTTTCGTTGGAAAGATAATAAACGCTCGTTAATTTGGTGTAATTTTTTCTTTTAAAAAATCTCGTAGATAAAAGATATTAACGTCTAAAAATTATAGCCTCAAGCTCTTATCTTCATTTCTCATATAATTAAATAAAATTTTTATAAAATATAGAAAGAAACCTAGAAAGACAGCTTATCGTAACAATGCATCATATCTTTCGAAGATTTTTATCATAGCAGTAGAGCAGTCAATTCTATGGTAAAAAAAGTAGACTATTTATGAACATAACACTTTAATACTTTATTTATGTACATGTATCTATCACTGGAATGGACGACACTAAACCTACTGATAATATTGTTTTCCTTTTTAATAAGTGTATTTCTTTATAAATGACTTTCACTTGAGGCATAAGATATGCAAGTAAACTGTTGTCGGGAAAGAACATAAGGGGACGGATGTTATCAGAATTGGTCACGGGTACCCCACTACCAGCACGGTAACATCGTCGCCATCTATGCTGGTAATGGTCCCGTGAATCAAAATCTGGTTGTAGTTAACGTGTTGGTAACAATGATTTCTCTCTCTCTTTGTCTCTATCCCTCTCATTGATTGTGGGTAAAGAATCAGTGAAGTGCTGCTCCAAAAAACTGTTTCAGTGAAGTAATGTGGCAGTGTAAGATTGGTTGAAAATCAGTGAAGTTGAAAAAACTCACGGGTAGTACCCCCGTCCCTCCTAAGAAATGCATGTCGCTATAATTAAAGGAAAAAAGAAAATAAAGAATGCAACGATTTTTTTTCTGGAAATTGTTATTGTCACCTTAATATTTTACAGACGAATAAGAAGGGTTAGTTGTGATGTTGGTTGATAATTTTCGCCTTGATATCTTATTGATTGTATTATACAGACGAATAAGAAGGGTTAGTTGTGATGTTGGTTTATAATTTTCGCTTTAGGGGAGCTAGAACATCAATAACACAATAAAAAGTTAGGTGTTAAATTCACTAGTGCTAGGAGTCGATGCAAGCTACTCTAATGTAAGGCGATTTATAAATTTCATAATAATGGTTTACAGGTAAGATAAGTTACTATGAGAAAGAACTTTTTGTTAGTTTTTCTTTTAATTAACAAATCTGTTGATTTAGCTTAACAACTCAAAGTTAACATCAATAAAAACTTAGGCAGCTTTGAATTTAGTTTACAAATTATAAACTCTATTCAAAGCTATTTATAATAAAAACTTAGAAAAATTCCGATCCTATGAAATTGAACCATCTAAAGTAATGAACTGGTCCTATAAAACAGAACCATAAAAAACAGCTACCCCATCCGAAGAAAATTCCTAAATCCGTCATTGTTTATAATTTACTAGAAGTATTCTCAAAGCTTATGATTGTTAAAATAACTTTGGCTATTTTTTTATTTCATAAAAATAATTGGGATCATAGTAAACCAACTTAGATGCATTCCGCTTCATGACCTTCATCCCTGTCAAATAAACTGAATATAGGTAACCGGAATCGATTAAAGTTTATTTTAAGTACGCATAGGTTGATATTAATTTGCACATGGAGGGTTGACTTGCACTAGTTAATTTTTATATATTAATTTTAGTACCAATAGTATGCTCATCTATAAAATACTATTTCATCTATAAACTTATTTTCACAACTGGATTATAAATTTCTTAAATTGTAATTTGAAAGTTTTGTTTATTTCCATTAATTAAAAAATGCGCAAGTTGGTATCTCAATAATTCATGGTGGATAAAAGTGCACTAACTATTTTAAGATCCTTTTTTTTGAAACGACCAACAAATTGGAATCACTCACGGAACACTATCATCGTGCCACCAGTGTTGCCACGCGATCATATTCCACAACCAAGTCACCAATTCAGGAGGAAACTCATAATTATGAGAAAACCCCTTTGTGAGATTCGAACCCAGGACCTTATGGCCCCTAAGTCTTATCTCACCACCAAGATACCACTAGGCTATAATGCCTTGGGTACTATTTTAAGATCTTATAAATGAAAATTATTAACTACTAATAAAAAATAATAAAAGGTGATTATTGTGTAATTATAAACTTCTAATTCATATGATTGTAGACATATAATTAATAGTTCGGTCACTAATGGATTAGGCAACATTGAGATTCCAGAATATTAATCTGGTAAGTAAATGTCTTACTCAATTCAACAAATAAACACAAAGTTTTACAATAAAATAACTCTAAACTATTATTAGTTCTTGATTTTGTTGCGTGCATTAATCTCCCCTTCTTGTTCTTTTATTTAGGGTTAGAATTAAAAAAAAATGTTCTGGTTAGTACGTGCTAGATTGGTAATGGATATCGCGAATTGGTACAACGGTTTTGGAGATTTTGACAGTTTAACAACAAATCTTACATGGGACGGTGAGAGCAAATGGCGTACCAGGGGCGGATATCGCGAATTGGTACACAACGGTTCTGGAGATTTTGACAGTTTTGCCAACAAATCTTACTAGGGGCGGACCTAGCTTGAAGCTAGGTGCCGCGTCCGTTGCTACTTAACTTCGCGCGTGTAGTGGAAAATTAGTGAAAATTTTGTTTTTTTTTACGCTATTTGAAAAATGTTACTACTAAAATGAAAAAAAAAATAAAAAACGTTATTACTAAAATTAATTTCTAGATCCGCCACTGCCAACTACCCAAGTGAGTGTGGGTGTGGATTGATGGTATATGGAGATGATGGTAGTGTTGTTGATTAATAAGAGGTTTAGTGATAGATGTTGATGCCAATGGTTTATAAAACGACAGTGATGCTTAGGAACATTTATAGACGGTGTCATAAGCGTTCATGGAACTCCATAAATATTCTGATAAAAGTTAAAAAGTATAAAAATCAAACTAAAAAAAGTTACATCACACTTTTTTTTTCAACGGTCATTTGGAATCACTCACGGATCACTGTAGTATCATCGTGCCACCAGTGTTACCACGCGATCATATTCCACCACCAAATCACCAATTCAAGTAAAAACTTATAATTATGAGAAACCCCTTGTGAGATTCGAACAAAGGACCTTATAGTCCCCAAGTCTTATCCCACCACTAAGATGCCGCTGGGCTATGATTCCTTATTATATTTGTTATAATACACCTGATATCACAGCTTGAAAGAGTATGGAAATCATACTTCAATGTATAATAAAAGCCAAAGCTCAAGTAAAGGTTACATAATGTTTAGAACTATACAATTTAGCAGCTAAAATATATTTTAAATTTTAATATCATTTTGTATTCCAAAGAAGAGAAAATGGTGGTGCATTTATAAACACACCAAAGACTGTCTAGTCAAACAATTTTTATTGTCTTTCATGGATGGTGACATTGACACTAAATATCCAACTTCCCTAAGCTTTAAAAAAACAAAATATAACACAACACATTAACTTTGTAAAAAAAAGTGAATGTACGATTTATACACAAAATATTATCTTTGTAAAAAGAAAACTCATTTTTATATTGTTATGCATGAGAATGATATTACCTCAAAACCGTGACCATATTTACATTTCCCCTTTAACAGTTGGGTTTTATGAGATCGACCAACCGTGTCCAATGTCCACATCGATGTAAAGGGGAAATGGGAGGATGCCAAACTTTGCATTTAGCTTTGGAAACTAGTGTTTGGGAATATTTAACCAGCATTTGTTATTTGTACATTTGCAAACATTCTTTTTAGATTCCTTACAACATTGGGTACTTTAAAGCACAAAAGTGTTAATGCAAAAAATGAAGATGGTTGGTTAAGGAACAAGACCTTTTTAAGAGAACTACATTTTTTAAGCAGTACACTGTGATTTGACCCAATGATAAGATGCTCGATTTGGGGTGCAATATGTAACAGATAACGAGCTGGCCACGTCACCGGATCAAGGGCGTCAAACACCGTCACACGAACGTTGCCCGATGGTTAGGGGGTTGGTGGTAGGGCATTAACATGCGTTTTCTATTATTACACACACCATTCTTCATCCATATTTTGTAAAACTTTACATAAAAAAACATGAGTTATTAGTTTCCATCTCACCCGAACCACCCCTACGGTCAAAACCCACTCGAATTGAACACCAAACAACCTCCAAAACTCTCACACAACCTTTTCACTTCACACCTTGTAGTGGGGTATTGTTAGTTTATCACCCTACTATTGAGTATTTGAATCTAAATCACCTCTCCATACATTTATTTAAAGTCAAAACTCTCAATGTTTCACCAATAGACATATAATGTACTTGAAACTCAACCTGAAATGTTACACCCATTTGGCCCATCAAAAGTAACAAGAAAGCATAAAAGAGAGAGAGAGGGATGTTAATCCTGTTAAAAAAAATTGTGCATTTTGACACTGGTTGAGGAAGTAACTTAGGCTTGTGTTTGGGTCAACATCTCTGAGGACCATACAAGGATGGAGATGTGGACTTGCTAGTGGAGGCCACGATCGCTACAAACAAGACAAGCTTCATGGCATATCTTAATGCACCAAGTTGAATCTCATCCTGATGATGGACCCAGACGACATACGAGGCGAAAATAATGATCAGCTTA
>JAUTDX010005229.1:0-25793 GCA_030844895.1 Ambrosia x helenae | reverse complement strand
AATCTCCAAAACACTTAAAACAATCCATCATCCAAACCCCTATTGTGTGTTTCAAGAGTTGAGCTAAACCACTTGGAAGAACACACTAAACCCCTCTCAAATCCAAGGTTTTGTCTTCCCTAGCCTTGTGCTAGTAGTAAGCTTCTTAATCTTGTTTTTGATTGTTATTATTCATGTATGTGTTCTTAGAAGCAAGTTGTACATGAAGGGTTTAAAAGGTGGTTTTGAACATAATCTTTAATAGGTTTTACATGTGTAAAATGGAAGATTAAAGATATGAAAATAAACCATGGATTTGTGATAATGATGTATTAGTCTTGAAAATATATAAAGTTTACATAAAGACTAAGTAGGATGATGTTTTGGTTAAGATTATGGAATGAACTTGAATATGTTAAAAGTAACTTTAAATCATCTTATTATGATCATTCATGTTATAATATGTGGTAAAACATATTAGAAGTTCATAAATGAAGAAGATGGAAAATCTAAGTTAGCTTACTTAGATGAATGATATTTTGATAAAATGGACAAATACATAAAACACACATATAGTTGGTCTTCCATATGAAATACAAGACTAACATAAGTGTTTTGATACAAAAATAACTTACCAATAAAAAGTTGAATCTTCAAAGTTTCTATTTTGAGTGTGAAAAATGTTAACTTTGGAAGTTAGAGTGGAAAAATGCAACTTTTGGAAGTTAAGGGACTAAAGTTGTAACTTTGAAAGTTAGAGGACTAAAATGGATATTTTAGAAACTATTAGTCCAAAAATACAAGTATGGAAAGTTCGGTGTCAAAAAATGTAAGTAATAAAGTCTAAGGATGATTTTTGTAAATACTAGTAGAAATACTTGGGTATTTTGTATAAAAGTGTATTTTTGAAAGTTATAAAAATACAAAGGGTTTTAAAAATAAGGATTTTTATAAAATAGAGATTTTATAAAAATGTTAATCAAACTTGAGAAACTTATACAAAAATGAATACTTTTATATAAATGGGAATATAAAAGTATTGGAAGCATTTTTGTATCTAAGTTAACAAGTTGGGCTAAAATACAAACCTTCCAAGTAACATGGGTTAGAAATGTGGATAATATTTCTATAAAACACATGTTGGGAAAGACTTGGAAAATTAACTAATCGAGTTAAGATATCGAACTAAGACGCGTTAACAAACCGTACACGGACAAATCATGAGAAAAATGCCATTGCGGCAAGATAAGAAAAAATATATATTTTAAGGAGTAAAATATATATATACATTATGGGTGAAAACTAATAAACACTTTCCTAAGTGTTAAGGAATTATTCGTGGGAGAAACACATAACATACAACAAATAAGACGTTAAACAAACGTATATACTTAACAAGAAAAATTACATTTATATATATGTACGCTCGTCTCGGCAAAATTCTAGTATATCTACTTAATGGGAAAGTAGATATGTGGGAAGGAAAGCCGCGACGAAAGACAAAGATATATATATGTGTATGCCGTACCAACGAGATCCTAGTATATTTATTTGAATGGGAAAATAAATATACGGTATGGTGAGTTGAATCGGGTGTTAAGAATATACAATCGAACGACAAGATCTTAGCATATTTGTTTAAATGGGAAAACAAATGTGCGGCAAAGTGAGTCGGGTCGAGGGTTGAAATATATATTATATCGAGCGATGCGATCTTAAGTATAATTATTTAAATGGGAAAATAATTATATGTTAAGTGAAGTCGAGTCGATGAATATAAGATACAAGTTAAGGAAATATTAACAAGAGTAATATATAACTTGTAACACAAAGGGTAATGTAACGCCAACGAAACCTAGGATACGCGCTTAATTAAACGGGATTTGGAATAACTTGTGGTCGGGAGTTGGGTGTACAACTTGCCAAGGCACATGCACTATAGGAATAGTGACTTATACGTCTAGGACGTTTGTAGGTGCGAGACCCTCTATGCTATCTACCTAGTGAGCCAGACAGTGTTCAGGTGAGTTTCACGGCCCCATTTTACTGTTTTAACTGGGGGAAAGATATGTTTGTCAAATATTGTCACATGTTGAAATGTTTTCAAAGGTTAAAATGTGATAAGTGGTATGATGAGTACTTGAGCAGTGATCGCCACTCGGGGTTGAGTCCTCTCTTCCGTAATCATTAATTCAGGGAAATGAAACCGAAAGAATATTTGGATAGTACTATTGGTGCCTGACAAGGCCCACCCCTAATCGATAGCGTCGATTATGCATCGGCGTATGCCTGGGGTGCACGTATTCTGAAATTAAGTCGTTGGGTTCCGAGGAACGACTTGGAGCGGGGCATTATTATTAGTCTTGGTTTGGTTATGGGGCTCAAGGGATTGCTCATCATTATAGTTTGTAGGAGCTAGCTACTCCTTACAAAGGCCACAAGTTGTGCAGGTTTCGCACAGGTTGTAAAACGGAATATCGATCGACAAGATCCTAGTATAATTACTTAATGGGAAAGTAATTATACGGTAAAGTGAGTCGAGTCGATGGTTGTGAAAATGTTATTGTTATGTAACTAAAACCTGTGAACTCACCAATATTTTATATATTGACGTCTTTTTAAACATATCTTTCAGGTAACCTAAGTGCTGAATAGATATGGGGCTAGTGCGGTGGAATTCGGGATGTCGGACACTGGTCGGGATTTCATTCATTGTTACCTTCGGGTTGGAACATAAACGGAAATACCCACATTGAAACTTAATCGTTTTAAGTAATGTCTTGTGCAATATCGTAACGAGATACTGATTTCCGACATTCTAATAAATTGATCTTTTCTAATTAAATATAGTTTGTGTTAATCTTGACTTTGATATGCTTTCGAGCGTTGCGCCACGTGTTTCCGCCATTGGCGTGGTGTGACCAGAAGTGGTATCAGAGCCAAGGTTGTAGCGAACTAGCATTTTTGAAAAAATCTAGACTATAACCAGTTTTGGCTCGAAAACGAAGTTTTCAAAAATAAAACACAACGAAATATTTTCAGAAAAGAAAGAAGATTGTACATGGATTGTACAAGGGGAAATTCCGACCGACTAGCCATGTGTGTCGATATATGAAGTATTAGAAAATGCGGATAAGATGTCTATGTTGCATAGGAATCCGATTTTCTAAGTTTAAGTTAATACATATACGTAGTACGGATATTTTGCCAGTAAGGTTGTTGTGTCACGCTTCACATTAGTCCACACTCCTGCACCGATCACCGGTACCAGCCAAGAGGAAGGACACTGTGGTCTACGAGGAGCCTACCTGCTTGCCTGTAGACGGGATGATCGGAAGGACTAATCTCTATCGCGTTAATGGATGTCGCCACGTTGTTTGTGATTTGGAGACGAAACTAGATCAAGTCTCTTGTTGTATGAAATCTCGGTTTGGATCAGGAAGCTCGGAACTAGCGGGCAACAAGATTACCTGGCAACACAAATTATCATTACGGGTGCACACGTAATAATAGTTTGGGGTGCACGGTAACCTTGGTGGGCGCTAGGGCCGGGATTGGTGATCACTCCTTGTCTTAGTTGTTCTTGTTCTTTAGATTCAGTCTTAGTTTTGATTGACCAATAGAGGAAATGGGAGGCCTCGTCGACGTCCCTTTGTTTTGATCCTAGCTAACCTAATAAGCTTTCTTCGACATTACCTTTAAGGTACGAGCACGGAAGAGCTCGAACGTCTACTCATTTGAGCAACCTGACGTAAGTCTTCGCATCGGATAGAGACGAGAGACGAAAACTTCCTTGCATAGGAGCTAAATGTCTGGAACGATGCGAGGAATGCTAAACCTGGAACCTAGTGAAGACTTAGGGTGCGTCCCTGCTAGACTAGTGCGTCTAGAGAACGGGACCCTGCGTGGATTAAATATGAGACTCGTGGCCGTGTGCTGCGATGTTATCATGGTGAATAAGTCATGATCGACTTAACGCATGCCCAGGTTGTCTTCAAGGGTTGGATATTTTTCTTCTCCAGTAGGAAGACAGAATCGAAGTTACGGGATTAGGAAGCTTGATCATTGTTAACCTGAAAGCTCGATAGCCCTTGTCTGAATCAACAGTATTGGTTGCTTCCAGGCAGTCATGGACGGATAGTGAAACCGGCATGTCGCCTCACATCCGCAAGTCTTAGTGCTTTGCTAAACTTTGATGATGTCAGGATTTCGGCCACTAATCATGACCGCGACATCGTTTTTTGCCAGTGTTAGGATGACGGCGTGTAGTAGAACAGCAAGCCCCAGTCGGCGTTTGGCTCTGGACTCACTCGGAAGTGCATACGATTAACTCATGGGAAGCCACTGCTTGATGTATAGAGTGTTCAAGTATGGATTAACAACCTTTGATATAGCGCTGGATCGTGTTCGGAAAATGAATTGTGATGGGCTCAGCATGATGGTACTTGTGTCATACTATTTTCCTGAGGAGCAAAGGTTATCATAAAACTCCTCTATCTACCTCCCGTTTGTTTTTCAAGGATTATTGGTAGTCTCGCTTCAGTCGAGGAAACGCCAGAGTAGATTCATTACATGTACTGTGTCTGAATCCGTCATAAATCCTAGAAAGTGGAACCACACTTTGGGAATCGTAATCGTAAGAATGTTCTGTGATTGTCAGAATGTTGCAAGACGCTTTTTGCTGACATTAAAATCCCCCTCGAAGATCGAACGACGGACTACTGGAAGTGGTCACGTTTATCTGGTAAACTTACCTATGGGACGGAAATCCCATTGCTCTTGTGGCAATAACATTCGTCACCCTCGTCATGACGACGAGACTAGTAATCTATTAGGGGCGGCAAATGACGCGAAGTGTTTTCCCTCAATCCCCATAGATATTGAGACGTTGCGTCCCCTGTTACGGTGATTTATAAACTAAGGTTGCAAGGTCCATTCGTTGTGGACACGGTGACCTGTCTAATCTCTTGCCGTATTTCGATACTCTCACGGCGTGGCCTACCAGGAAGAAAGCCCACCGGCCTCGCTTGAGTAGCAGAGAGGCATTCCAGCTAATTACTATCGGTGCTAGATAGCATGTAAGGAAACCCTAATGAGAAGAATGACTCGGCTGGTTTGCCAGAGTCGGTATCGTTTTCATTTTATCGTGGTGTATCGATAAATCGTGATCCTTCTACCTCTACTTGCTATGCTCGTTGTGACCACTACCCTTGTTATCGGGAAAAATGTAGGTTGGTTTCCAGGTCCTATGGATGCCAGTCACCACACATATAATAGCTACGACGAGTTTAAGGCTCCAGTCGAGCCTGACGTTGTTGCTCCTATTATTATCCTATGGCTCAAGCGAATCCTGTTGGCGCTATTAAGTGTAGCTCTCGCTGAGTTTGTTGTTGTCAGTGGTTCAATAGCACTTATCGAGCTTGATGTCATCGTTTCTATGTTTGTTGTTGAGTTCATTGTTGTCGTTGTCTGTGCAGTCCATATTGGGCTTGATGATGCTGTTCCATGGCTCTGCTCGGGTTGACGTTGTTGATCTATTTGAGGCTCCTGCAGAAGTGAATGATATTAACGAAGACGTCTCTATGACCCTTTCCAGGCCGCTATGACCATCTATGTGTCTTTGTGGAGTTTGTTGTTATTAATTTCCATTCTCTTTGAGGCTTTCATTGAACTACTAGTTATCATTCCTTGGGCTCTTAGGAAGTCTAACAATTGTCAATGGTTCTCAGGCCTCAGTGGAAACTGTCGATGTTTCTGTTGCCATTGTTTGAGTGACTCATAACCAGCCTCTGGCCGTTCTCTCCATGAACAATATCGGCTTGAGAAGTCAGCCAAATTATGTGGAACCCGTCATGACGACTAATGCGCCAGCCAATCTAACCAAGTTCTACCATTGAACCTATGGAGGTTAGGCCCAAGGCCGAAGGTACGAATGAAATTCCCACCTCCACAAGTGATCTGAGACGCACGGGGATGCGTGCCCACCATAACGGAGCTTTATGGTGGTGTGGACTATGGGATTCTCCATGTTGAGCGTCATATTGTCGCGTGCATTCGTGCTACTGTGTTACCCCCCAGCCATTGTGCATGCTTGCAGTTGCATTATTTTTGCTAGTTGCGTATCCAGGTGGTTACGCTGCATTGTCAATGATGCATTCCTGTTGTTTACTGCTCCTGCAGTAGTGTAGCCTTGCCGTCGTATTTCTCTGTGTCGTACGGTTCCTGTTGCAGTGTTGCCTTATCGTCATGCTTCTCGGTTATCGTGTCACTCCCGGGCGGTGTTCCCTAGTTGATGTGCTTCGTGGATTTGTTGCTGACATTGCCATGTTGTTCCTACTGTCGTATTGCTCAGAGGGCGTATTGCTACAGCTGTTGGATTACCTCGACGACGTGATGATTTGTCGTTTACATTGCTCTTGTTTCTCTCGGAATGGAGACATCACCTAAACCCCTCGTGCCGTCATTGTTCTATTTGTTTGATTATGTAGTGCGACATTGATTATGTAGGATTTCCGGTGTTCAACGGACTTTCTAACAGTCGTGCTTAGACACTCTAGCCTTAGTGATTACGGGTGTATTTCCCTAAAGTCTGAATCTCGTGGTCGTCTGAGTAGGTGACCGAGTCATGTGCCGACCCCTGTATATGCTCACGCATTTCGTGAGCGGTACATCTTCAGGATCTGAGGCACCAGTGACGCTATGCCCAGCCCTAACCTTTTTGTGCAATTTGGTCGCCCAGCGATCGGTTATGCAAATCAATGTCGGGAAGAAACCCTGTGATCTGCACGTGACAAGGCGAGACTTGCCTTTGTGATAAGGGATTTCGAATACGTCTCGAACCTGAAGGTATCGAGTATTTATGAGCGATATTATGATCTATACCTTGGGACTAGCAAGAGTTGAAAGGTTCAAATCATTTATTGCTCACTCCAGTGGATTCATTTGAAGTCATACATACCGACGTGTCATACTGATGGTTATGGGAATACCATTGTGGACCCACCCATGGGCGTGCATTGGTGAAGTCTCTGGTACATGATTAAGAGGCTTTATGAACCCTAAATCCAGAAGGGCGTGTAGCATTATCTACTCTATAAAGGTGCTACACTACGGGTTGAGATAGTTGGTCGTCTCGACCCTTCGATTTATGTTGTTATTCCTCTGACGACTGGTCTATCTTGGTATCCTTGCGTGGGACTCTTGGAACAATGGAACCACTTCGACCGTGGGTCGATACTAGCATTCCCAATCATCTTTAAGTAGCATTGCTCACGCTAGAGCAAAACCCCTTATCCTTGATAGACGCTGTTGGAGACACCATAGTAATGTGAGCTGCCAGGTCAGGGCGTATGGCACCTGACTAATCAGGACGAGTTTGAAGGCTTACATATTCCGCCCATATGTGTGACTACCGAGTCATTGAATGGGATGCCTTATGGGAAGGCTCAGGACTATTACTTGAGGTGCGATCTCAGTCATTCGTTCGTTGTTCTAAGTAACGACTCTGGCGCATGAAGCTGTCAAGACGTGAAATCTATGTCAAATGCATGCATCCATGCTCGATTTCGCCATTTACCTCGAAGGATTCCGAAAGGATGGAACCTTCGAGGAGTAAGGGTTTCGATTTCAGGACTCCTTTCACTCAGATCTCTGCATAAGATCTGAAGGTCAATTTAAGGGCATGTGGCCTGTATTATTCGGAATTGATTACTAGGTTGCTAATGACGATAGAACACTAGTGCCCATGAAGCACATATAACAGAACTGGTACTGGATACCCATGGTTGGGTAGCTACTGGTGTTCTGTATACTTGTCGCAATGGGGGCCAACGTGTTGATATGTCATAATAAACCTTATACGTTGTTCATTGCGACAACAATTTATGATGTTTCATATAACTCCTTTCGGTATAAACCCATGTGCTGGAAGCATCTTGCCGTTGGTGATGAGTCGACTCGTTCTACTCGAGGATTGTGGAATTGTACGGCCCGGGCGCCATGTATACACTGCTTAATGTAAGGGGACTGAGGGGTGAAAGCGACGCAAAAACTTTCAACCTCCGTCAGTCCACAATAAGCGTCCTAGTACCATTAACCACAATTACTCAGGAGGAAAGCAGCAATTCAATACCCAGAGGATTTACGGAAATAAAGTCCCATTCTGAATGTGATTGTTCGGTCGACAAGAACCTAGTATATTTATCTTAATGGGGAGGTAAATATACGGTAAAGTGAGTCGAGCCGAAGGATAAATAAAATGGGATACCCGACGAGGTTTCCAAGGGGACTTTTATGTGGTACGGTAAGATCACCTGCTTGACATCACCATGACACCCGAGGTGTCCCGGGGTCAGATGTGACCCAAGTGATGATTGATTGTTGCTTGGAGCCCTCTCATTCCGTACTCATCTGTGGCTTCGAGATGAGGCATACGGACAGTTACCTATACTCTCGGAGAGAGTTATGGCTAGACACCGAATTGCCAACTTACATTATATCGGATTGTAGTGATCACTCTACCTCAAGTTCGACAAACTTTGTACACAAGCATGGGATACTCGATTTGAGACGAGTATGGCTTGTCATTCTCGGACAAATTGAATGTACTTGACGGAATTGTTCCGTGTTGACACGATTGATGTTCGTGGCAGATCGAACCCATGAGCTTCATCACCAAAATTTCCTATGTGATAGGAATTAGCATCCCAGTGTTCGGGGTGTACTACTCAAAAGCCCTTGGAGGGCATACGTGTAAATCTCCAGTGCGTCGATTGACAGACGGAGATAGATACATAACCTGGTTTAGGTTATTCGAGGGATGGCCAGTAGATCTTGCAGATTAAAGACTGCTTGGATGAGATGCGAACCTATTAAGAAGTCATGCAGATAAGGCGAAGACCTTAAGAACTTCGGTCTAATAATAGGTTTTCACTAAGAGTCATACTCCGAGAAGGTGTCAATAAGCTCAGAGATTGTAGTAGGCCAAGTTCCTAGTACTTCGATGGTACGGAGATATCAAACGAAATTGGTCTCGTAATGATTAAGCTCGGACTATCGTAAGAGCTTAGTGGGACTCTTAATGAATCCCGCAAGTCTGGCCTGAGGAAGTTTTGGTCAATTCCTCGACCGGCGGAAGTCCGGTTGACAATAAGCTCTACGATTTCGGGAAAACCGATAGATATGCCAAGATGGGATGACCAAGAGCTTAGTCGTAGTTGAACTATGACACTGTGTTTGATAGAGCACTAGGCGTGAGCCGAGCATGAATCTGGGCTCACTAGGAAAGAGGAGATCTCATGAAGCGCAAACACCCCGCCCTGTTCAAGGATACTATTGTGATGAGTAACTTGAATTGAATTCCGGGACGGAATTCTCTTAACGGGGGGAGAATGTAACAACCGGCAAAAATAAGGTAATTCCGTACAGATTAATTAGTATATGATTAACGTAATTAAATGCAATTATGTGTGATTTAATTATCAAGGCCTTAGGAGATAGCAATTTCCAAATAGTGCATAGGAATGCATACGTTTAATGGAAAAACATGATTGGATCATGTGCGAATAAGCTATCCGGTATGAACGTTGGCAATTACCCGGTAATAATCAAATAAACGAAACGGATCCCGGACACCCAGGATATAAAATAAAGGGTATTTTCATAAGATATAATGAGTTTTGGAACTCCAAAACCATAAATGAAAACGTCTTGTACAAATCTCCCGGTAACGAATAAAATGCGCGTACCGCACCCGATACGCGTATAACTCATAATTTCACCCGGCAAAGGCCTAAATAACCAATCAACACTTAAATTAGACTATATTTAAGGGTTATTAAAGGTATTTTTAATGTCCGGATAACGCGTGATTAAAACCCGAAAAATACCCGAACGACACCCGAACGACGGGGGATTAAACATAACAAACAATGGGTAATAATTTGAAGTTGTGGACCCCACATAAACCCACATGGGGGCCGGCCTAAAGGCCAAGGGGATGTGTCCATGCAAGTGTTGAAGTAATAATAATCTACACTTAGGTTAAGCATGCACATGTGTAAGATAAAGTTGTAAGAAAACATTAGTACAAAAGCAAGCTACTTCTTGTCCCCCCATGCCAAACTTTCGGCCATATGGCCATAGGGTCCAAGGCAAACACTTATCCATCATTACACTAGTGTATGCATGCATGGTGGGTCTTGTATAAAGATCATGATAAGATTACAACCCTTTAGAAAGATTTGCAAGCAACCTCCTACCTATACATACATACATACGGTTATATACACACACACACACTTCATATCCTTTCAAGATTCCCAAGTACACATACAATCCTTCATAAGATTTCTTAAAATCTTGGGAAAGATTAGGTGTAATCTATAAAAGATATGGTGGGATTATATAACATGTGTTAGATACATGAGTTAACAAAAGCAACATCTCCTTCTTCTTTCTCTCTTGGAGCCGTGGGTTCTTCACACCCACACACACATCTCTTTCAAGTTTTTACATCTCCAAAACACTTAAAACAATCCATCATCCAAACCCCTATTGTGTGTTTCAAGAGCTTGGAGCTAAACCACTTGGAAGAACACACTAAACCCCTCTCAAATCCAAGGTTTTTGTCTTCCCTAGCCTTGTGCTAGTAGTAAGCTTCTTAATCTTGTTTTTGATTGTTATTATTCATGTATGTGTTCTTAGAAGCAAGTTGTACATGAAGGGTTTAAAAGGGTGGTTTTGAACATAATCTTTAATAGGTTTTACATGTGTAAAATGGAAGATTAAAGATATGAAAATAAACCATGGATTTGTGGATGATGATGTATTAGTCTTGAAAATATATAAAGTTTACATAAAAGACTAAGTAGGATGATGTTTTGGTTAAGATTATGGAATGAACTTGAATATGTTATAAGTAACTTTAAATCATCTTATTATGATCATTCATGTTATAATATGTGGTAAAACATATTAGAAGTTCATAAATGAAGAAGATGGAAAATCTAAGTTAGCTTACTTAGATGAATGATATTTTGATAAAATGGACAAATACATAAAACACACATATAGTTGGTCTTCCATATGAAATACAAGACTAACATAAGTGTTTTGATACAAAAATAACTTACCAATAAAAAGTTGAATCTTCAAAGTTTACTATTTTGAGTGAAAAATGTTAACTTTGGAAGTTAGAGTGGAAAAATGCAACTTTTGGAAGTTAAGGGACTAAAGTTGTAACTTTGAAAGTTAGAGGACTAAAATGGATATTTTAGAAACTATTAGTCCAAAAATACAAGTATGGAAAGTTCGGTGTCAAAAAAACGTAAGTAATAAAGTCTAAGGATGATTTTTGTAAATACTAGTAAAAATACTTGGGTATTTTGTATAAAAGTGTATTTTTGAAGGTTATAAAAATACAAAGGGGTTTTAGAATAAGGATTTTTATAAAATAGAGATTTTATAAAAATGTTGATCAAACTTGAGAAACTTGTACAAAAATGAATACTTTTATATAAATGGGAATATAAAAGTATTGGAAGCATTTTTGTATCTAAGTTAACAAGTTGGGCTAAAATACAAACCTTCCAAGTAACATGGGTTAGAAATGTGGATAATATTTCTATAAAACACATGTTGGGAAAGACTTGGAAAATTGACTAATCGAGTTAAGGTATCGAACTAAGGCGCGTTAACAAATCATACACGGACGAATCATGAGAAAAATGCCATTGCGGCAAGATAAGAAAAATATATATATTTTAAGGAGTAAAATATATATATACATTATGGGTGAAAACTAATAAACACTTTCCTAAGTGTTAAGGAATTATTCGTGGGAGAAACACATGACATAAACGAATAAGACGCTAAACAAACGTATATGCTTAACAAGGAAAATTGCACATTTATATATATGTACGCTCGTCTCGGCAAAATTCTAGTATATCTACTTAATGAGAAAGTAGATATGTGGGAAGGGAAGCCGCGACGAAAAGACAAAGATATATATATGTGTATGCCGAATCAACGAGATCCTAGTATATTTATTTGAATGGGAAAATAAATACACGGTATGGTGAGTTGAATCGGGCGTTAAGAATGTACAATCGAACGACAAGATCTTAGTATATTTGTTTAAATGGGAAAACAAATGTGCGGCAAAGTGAGTCGGGTCGAGGGTCGAAATATATATTATATCGAGCGATACGATCTTAAGTATAATTATTTAAATGGGAAAATAATTATATGTTAAGTGACGTCGAGTCGATGATAATAAGATACAAGTTAAGGAAATATTAACAAAAGTAATATATAACTTGTAACACAAAGGGTAATGTAACGCCAACGAAACCTAGGATACGCGCCAATTAAACGGGATTTGGAATAACTTGTGGTCGGGAGTTGGGTGTACAACTTGCCAAGGCACATGCACTATAGGAATAGTGACTTATACGTCTAGAACGTTTGTAGGTGCGAGACCCTCCTTGCTATCTGCCTAGTAAGCCAGACAGTGTTTCAGGTGAGTTTCACGGCCCCATTTTACTGTTTTAACTGGGGGAAAGATATGTTTGTCAAACGTTTGTCACATGTTGAAATGTTTTCAAAGGTTAAAATGTGATAAGTGGTATGATGAGTACTTGAGCAGTGATCGCCACTCGGGGTTGAGTCCTCTCTTCCGTAATCATTAATTCAGGGAAATGAAACCGAAAGAATATTTGGATAGTACTATTGGTGCCTGACAAGGCCCACCCCTAATCGATAGCGTCGATTATGCATCGGCGTATGCCTGGGGTGCACGTATTCTGAAATTAAGTCGTTGGGTTCCGAGGAACGACTTGGAGCGGGGCATTATTATTAGTCTTGGTTTGGTTATGGGGCTCAAGGGATTGCTCATCATTATAGTTTGTAGGAGCTAGCTACTCCTTACAAAGGCCACAAGTTGTGCAGGTTTCGCACAGGTTGTAAAAAACGGAATATCGATCGACAAGATCCTAGTATAATTACTTAATGAGAAAGTAATTATACGGTAAAGTGAGTCGAGTCGATGGTTGTGAAAATGTTATTGTTATGTAACTAAAACCTGTGAACTCACCAATATTTTATATATTGACGTCTTTTTAAACATATCTTTCAGGTAACTAAGTGCTGAATAGATATGGGGCTAGTGCGGTGGAATTCGGGATGTCGGACACTGGTCGGGATTTCATTCATTGTTACCTTCGGGTTGGAACATAAACGGAAATACCCACATTGAAACTTAATCGTTTTAAGTAATGTCTTGTGCAATATCGTAACGAGATACTGATTTCCGACATTCTAATAAATTGATCTTTTCTAATTAAATATAGTTTGTGTTAATCTTGACTTTGATATGCTTTCGAGCGTTGCGCCACGTGTTTCCGCCATTGGCGTGGTGTGACAGGACGAGTATTTAAAGATGTCGGAAAGAACTACACGAGAATGTCTGTACAAGTTTAGCAAGTGTGTGGTGAAGCTTTACAGCAAGAAATATTTGCGAAAAACCAAACTCCAGTGAGGTCCAACAATTGTATCAGTTCCATCACCAAAAACATGGTTTTCCAAAAATGCTCGGAAGCGTTGATTGCATGCATTGCCTTGGAAAAATTGCCCGAATGCATGGCGTTGAATGTTCACATGAGGGGATCAAGGACATCCATCAATAAATTGCCGAATGAATGGCGTTGAATGTTCACAAGATCTATGGGTTTGACATGTTTTTTTTGGCGTTCCTGGCTCGAACAAAGGCATTAATGTAATTAACCAATCAGAGATATTTGGCGACGTAGTAAAAGGAACGGTCCGGATACCAGGTTTACAGTATCGGGGTGGATATAGGCGCGAGTATTATCTTGTTGATGGGATCTACCCACCTTACGCTACAATCGTTAAAACTATTCCTCACCGTACGACGAAAAAAGAAATAAATTTGCCAAGTATCAAGACGCGGCAAGAAAGGACATTGAACGATTATTTGGGGTTCTATAATCAAGATGGCACATCCTTGAAAACCAGCACGTATGTTCACCCAAAAAAAGTTGCGTTATTGTATGTATGCTTGTATCTTGTTGCATAACATGATACTCGAAGACGAAGGCGTGGCTATCTGTGAGTATGACGAGAATGCCCCGGCGAAGAATATTATTCATGTTGATCCATATCAACAAGATTTAAACGAGTTCACGCATCAAAATCTTCAAGCGAACTTAGTTGAATATATTTGGAACAACGGACAAGAGTAGCTTATTTGTAATTTTTTTTTATGTCGAGTAGTTTAATGTAATTTTAGTTGTGTTTTTTTAGTAAAGTTTTTTAATGTAATATTAACTTTTTAATATTAATATTAAACATTAATTAATTAAAAAATAAAAAGAAAAGGGTGATGATGCTCCTAGCTCTACACCCTTGGTCCATCATGGCGATAATGCTTCTACACCTTGCTGATGTGACAACTGAGGTAGAGAGCCATCATTTATGAGACTAAGAGGTGTGCCTCGGGGAATCTTTCGGTGGGCTGAGGTGGCATACACCCCGGAACGGGAACACCGCCCCCCCCCCCCTAAAAAATTTCGGTGTCTTCGGCTAAAATTCCCCGATCTCACCGAGTTTACTAATAATAATATTATATGCCCACTATCTGTTAATACTAATATTATAATATATATAATAATATTATTTCTAACCTTTACTTTACTTTTATATATAATAATATTATTTACTTTACTTTTATATATAATAATATTATATAAAGTAATAAAAAAAGAAGGGGGAATGAGGGAATACCATTTCCAAACTTTAGGGGAGAAAATGGGGAAAATGATGTGGCGCTGATGTGGCGTTTTGGGGAGTTGGGGGAAAACCAACCCACACCGTTTAGTCTGATGGGCTTTTTTCAACCCACCAGCCTAATACAACATTGTGTTGATATTCGTTTGATTATAAATATTATTTATTGTGTGTTTCTTTATAACTGATGTTTTTAAACTTGAGTTCTTTAGCTAATTCAAAAGAGTAAATGTTTATATTTTTTGAAATTATATTTATTGGTAAACCTGGACATATTAGTGTGATCTTGCTAATATGCTATTATGAGGGTGGTGGCCTTTGGATACTATATAGTATCCACTGTTTGGTGGAGTGGTATAGAGAAATGAAGATAAGAGCTTGATGTCATTTGGTTTTAAGTTTGAATCCGATCCAGAGGTGTTTTACCGCAATGGGCCTTTGAGAGGCAGGTTTTTTCCCAAATTGGTGGCTTGTTAGACTTGGACTGAGTGCTAACCCACTGATAGTTCAGGTGATATTTAATTGATCGTTTAATAAAAAAAATATAAGAAAAATTAATATGTGATCATTAATTTTCTTTTAATCAAATGTTTGCATATCTAAAAACTGTTATTAAGTGTGTGATATGCAAACATTTAATCCTTCTTCAAAAGAGTCAACTTACACTTTAATCCTACTCCTAAATTTACAAATTTGTCTACCATAGGCTATGACTCTAAACAAATTATTATGTACACCACCTTCCTTTGATAGGTATATATTATGTAGTTATCACATCTTTGTATATAACTACATTTATCATGTAATTAGAACATTTAGAGTGTAATTTTCATCCCCATCTATATAATTTAACTTTTTGAATAAATTTACTTAACTTAACTAAAATGCACATTTATCCTTAAAATTTATTCAATCATTAACACTATGTTCCAGAGTTTCATTAAGGATGAAAAAAAAAGATCTCTCTCCTCTATCTTTCTCTCAAATTCCTTCCAAATTGGAAAGATTAAAAATAACCCTAAAAACCTCTTTATTATCCCTCTCATTCCCTCCTACAAAAAAAACTCTAGAACACATTTTTTTCCCCACTTCCTTCTCAATCATTTCTCTTCCATCCTTTAATAAAACTCTGGAATATAGTGTAAACTCCTCACGTCCAGTACCCCAGATATATTTATAATCTTCTAAAATATCACAACCATTAAAAATATGGGATGAGTAGTGAGTTCCCAAATATGGGGTTTTACTCTAGTTTTCGCATAATTTGGGTCATAAAAGAAGGGTGCTCCAATGTGTGAGTGGAAATACACAAAATAACACATTTTTCTTATAATTAAAGTATATATAGTGAAGGGGATATATTTATTATATTCGGATAAATTAATAAGCTCATTTGTATTCTCGAGTCTAGTCAAACTCAATATAGAAAGCCTAGGGTTGAGATGTTTATTATTAAATAATTAACTTCGATGTAGGCTTCGATGTAGGCTTGAGCTCGTTTATATTATGTTCAATTCAAGCTTTTAACGAGTTGATCTCATATAATTTATCGTCTCGTTTACACCCAAATATAATAAACGAGAAGCACCAAAAGTTGGTTACGAAAGAGAGCCACAAGTTGAGATCGATAATTGATAGTCGATTCATGATTTTAGGCCGGTTTTAAACCATAAAACAGTGTGCAGTATCAAAACTAAAAAATAAAAGAAAATCAGCAGTTTGTTTTTTTCTTTCAACTGTTAGTAATAAAAACTTTTTTGTGTATAAAGTATAAAGCTAATGTGCAGTGGCGGATACAGAAAAAATTTGTACGGGGGGCACAATCAGGAGCGCAGCTTCATAGGGGCGAGAGGAGGTGTCCGACCCCCCTCCCCCGAAATTTTCGCTCAAAAATTCCGATTATATAATATCCGTATAGAATTTTTTTGGTACATATGGTTTCGACCCCTGTACCCGGTGACTTCTAACAATGATTTTAAAACCGAATACTGTAATCACTCAATCACAAGATTAAAATTTTTTATTATATTTAAAAACCATACTCACTTATCCACCACAAGATTAATTTTTTTTTATTATATTTAAAACCCATTCTTTTTCCATGCTCCTTGACACCACTCAACCACATACTTTGTCACAATTTTAAATTAAAAAAACTCTATTCCCCATACCTATCGTCTCCTACATCTCCATTCCAACATTTATCTTGCAATTCCACTAAATAGTGCAGCTGAACACTCTCATATGTGGATTTAAAGTCAGTTAGACACACCTAAGAGAAGCTTGTTTTCATCTTTTTCGCAACTCCTTCTTCACTGCGTCAGCCGCTTGTCACCGCCACATTTTGCCGGAAAAAAATTACATCAAGGTGGGCACTAGGCTTTTCAATCATGGCCACCGAGCTTTCATCAGGGTGGGCACTAAGCTTCTCAAATGGGTGGGCACTCGGTTTTTCAGGTAGAAAACATGAAGGCAACCTGGATCGTACGGTGGGCACCGGCCCACCGTGGAATGAGGGTGGCTCCGCCACTGCTAATGTGGTGGGTCAACGTTAATATCACATTACAAACCTTTTGTTCATTTATTATGCGGCCATAATTTATGCCCTTACCCACCTTCCATAATTTATTTATTAATTCCATGTGAAGCTAACAGTAAGTCTTCGAGTAATTAGCACGTGGTCAAATAGGTTAATTTTGGTTGGTACCAACTCATTTTCCAGGAAATCACAGAATTTACAAACGAATGCTTTTTATTTATCAAATTATGCAAAGCACATCTATAATTTGACCCGTTTTATTTACACCTTATATTATACTTACACACGTTGATCGTATCGTTTTAATATATATATATATATATATATAGGGTGAGGTTCCTGTACAAAGGCCATATTTCGTGAGAAGTGTGAGAAGGATTAAAAATTGATATATATGCATTATTTTTTAGATTTATTCATGATGTTTTGCATTGTTTTGCCTAGAAAAACATCAAACATAACAATTAAAAACCGAAAACAATGTGTTTTAGGCTTAATTCCTAAAACACCATGCCAAGAACATTAACAGTGTGTTTTAAGTGTTAAGTAATGTGTTTTAATTGTGTTTTTAATTTAATGACTATAATACATTGCATTTTGTTTTAAATTGTTGTGTTGGATGTTTTTCTAGCCAAAACAACCTAATACATCATTCCTAAATCCAAAACATAATGCCTACATATCATTTTTAATCCTTCTCACACTTCTCACGAAATATTGTCTTTGTACACGAACCTAAACCTATAATATATATATATATATTTGTACTTTTTTCTTATGTTTTATTTAAATAACAGTTTGTTTTATCTTATGATCTTCACTGTATATATTTGGTACAAATTTAGATAAGCATCATAATATATCTTTTTGTATTTTAGTATAAAAAACTAGATGGTTGCCGTTAAGCCGCGGTTGCGGCGGCGACGTTTTAGTCATCTATAGGTGGCGGCACGTCATGTGATTCGTTAACCATATGAAACGTATAGGAACTCGATTTTATATCGAATGAAAACATTTTTTATTTGAGTCGACTCGTTTCCGAACACAGTTTAAGCCAAAGATGTAGGTAACTCGAATTTATACCGTCAAATAAATTTTTTTTATATTTGAGCCGACTCGTTTCCGAGCATAGTTTATGTCAGAATCATAGGTAACACGAAATTTATACCGTCGAATGAAACATTTTATATTTGAGATGACTCATATCCGAACCCAATTTATGTCAGAAACGTAGACCAACCGAAATTGCACGTAAAAATAAGCATGAAAACGTACTACATTAGAATAAGGCTGAACCTTAGAAACCTAATGGGGGTCAAAGTGACATTTACAAAGTTAGATGGCTACCTTTGACGTTACAACCAAGTTTGGTGTAGAATGTGTTACATGTTAAAAGTTTGAAGCCAGAAGAGAAGTTATAGAGTATATTGGTTTTTTGTCCAAGTTAGAAAGTAGGAGTGTCATTTTTATAAAGTTAGAAACTTAGTTTTTATTAATTTAGAAATTTGGGTGAAGTTTATCAATTTATAAAAGTTAGGGGGTCTATATTAATTTAGAAACTTGGTTGTGAAGTTTGTCAACTTGAAAAAGTTGAGGGTCTATACATAAAATATAGATAGTAACAACCGACCATGCTTTTTGCACGTAAAAATAAGCATGAAAACGTACTACATTAGAATAAGGCTGAAACCTTAGAAACCTAATGGGGGTCAAAGTGACATTTACAAAGTTAGATGGCTACCTTTGACGTTACAACCAGTTTGGTGTAGAATGTGTTACATGTTAAAAGTTTGAAGCCAGAAGAGAAGTTATAGAGTATATTGGTTTTTTGTCCAAGTTAGAAAGTAGGAGTGTCATTTTTATAAAGTTAGAAACTTAGTTTTTATTAATTTAGAAATTTGGGTGAAGTTTATCAATTTATAAAAGTTAGGGGGTCTATATTAATTTAGAAACTTGGTTGTGAAGTTTGTCAACTTGAAAAAGTTGAGGGTCTTATACATAAAATATAGATAGTAACAACCGACCATGCTTTTTGTTATATATAATAATTACCTCATAATGTGAGTTGGATAAAAGAATTATTTTTCTTGTTTTTATATACGTAACAACAAAACCTTAAAACAGATCGAGAATATATAGTGGGTGACATAACATGTATCACATTTTATGTAGCCTATATATGTCAACTTAATTTTTTTTTATAAGAATCAGAATGTAAGTTTTAAATGTATTCATTGAGTTAATTACGCATATAGTTTACGTAGTTTATCTAAAATAACGTCTTTAGGTACTATTATTTTTAAGTAACAGGTTCCGGTTTCATGGTTCAATTTTATACTAACACTTTAGTGTACAAAGGCCAATAACGTTGATTTTTTTTTATTTTTTTTTGTTAATTTTAGGTAAAATGACAATTACTATATTTTATACACATGGTCTATTTACAACAGTAAAAATTTCAACATTGTGTGGATTCGATACATATTTAAATGTTTAATAAAGTTACATGAGTCTTTTTTTTGAACGACAAACAAACTTTTATTCAATAGCTAGCAAGGAACTAGCAAAAAAAAAAAAGAAATCCGGGGATACAATCCGAAAAAAACGAAACAATCGAAAAAAAAAACAAACAGCACAGAACCAAAAGAAAACAACCCCAACATCCCAGTTCTACCCCATCTTTAAAGTGTCAAACGCACACCAAGAAATCAAAGACATATCTGACATTTTCGCGCGATTTGTTATCCACAAGTAGTTCATGACTTTTATTTCTTCCACTATTTTCTGAACGCTCACCTGTTTTTGATTAAAAATAGCGTCGTTTCTTGCCCGCCATACGCTCAAAAAAAACCGTCAGTACAACCCCATAGAACCCTTCCTAGCTTGGACCCCATTCCTAGCGTCGTTACACGAGTCTCAAACTGCATGTTAAATATAATAGTCTTAATTCAATAATAAGGGTCTAAAGATTCCAATGCTTATAAACATAGAAATTATGTTTAGTTTTTAAAGTCAAACTCACCCTGAGTTGACCGACAAAACCGATTCTAGTCGAGGTTGACCTCGTTGATCGATTCCGAGTAATTAGGCAGAGTTGAAGAAAATCGTCCCAGACTCCCAGCATCGTACCTTGTAGCTATTACTCGACGAATATTTGGCTGCATAGAGCCATAGACCTTGTTTAAACATTAATCAAAATAAGGATCCCCTGGAAAAGGGCCATGTACGATCGCAGCTCTTGCACTTTCTGAAAGCACCCTTGCACAAACCTTATTGCTATTTTTTTTTTTTTACTATGAATGATTTTTAGCCATAAAAAATATAACATTCGGATTGCCTGTAAGCCGAATTTGTTTTTTGTTACACGAGGCGGATGCTTTTGAGGTGATCAAGCATCTTGGATTACTTCCACTCAGACGTGCATGACTTTGTAATTCTTCTCTCATTCACAAGTAATGCATACAAAACTCGTGATTGTGAATAATTTGTATCCATAAAGTTTTTATGAGCCCAATGTGTATATCATGGGATTCATTGCCATCGGTATGATAGATTTACATGGAATGATGAGAAAACATATGGAACGCTATAGATAATATAATAAATACCGCATTTCTAAGGTTGTATGTTGAAAATCGATGTGTAGCCTAAACGTTTTTTTTTTTTTTTGAACGGCCAACAAAACTTTATTTCACTAGCTAGCAAGAAACTAGCACAAATTATCCGAGTACATCGTGCTTCATGACAAACAACCCGAAAACAAAACAAATACACCCGCCGTTACAAACCGGAAAACTACCCCATTTTTGACGTGTCAAAACTTACACCACGCCTCCCAAGTCATGTCCGACATTCTTGCTCTATTTTTTATCCAAAGAAACGACATAGTCTTAATCTCCTCAACCGTTATTCCGAATCGAAGCTTGCTTTTGGCGGGAAAATGGCTTCATTTCGAGCTCTCCAAATGCTCCACATCGCTATCAAATCACCCCATAGAAAGCTTTCCTACTTCTCGTCCCCGCCATAGCCATGGTTCCCAACTTGAACAAATCGGCAACATGAAACAGAAGGAAAGTCGGAGTTTTGCACCATAATGACAACTGCTGCCAAACATCGGCTGAGAACGGACAGGCTGTGAAGACATGCTCCACGGATTCAGGAAAGTCCCCACAAAATTTGCACAGCAAACATGGAATGTGAATGTTTCGCCGGGCCAACGCAACCATCGTCGGTAATCTGTCCAGGTTAGCTCGCCATGCCACGATACTAACCTTTTTAGGAACCCAATTGCACCAATCGAACCTTGGCCGCTGCTGCAAATTCGACGCTTCAATAATCTGTTGCTTGACGCCACTTGCCGAAAATGTACCTGTACCATTTGCACACCAACGCCACTTATCAAGGCCCCGAGTAAGCATGACGTCCCAAAGGATCAGTTCCAGCTCTACAGTTCAGCAACCTCAGTAGTTGTAAGCGAATTCCTTCTCCATTCCCATTTAAAACGAACCCCATTCGCATTAGAAACAATCCGATCCGCCACAACGCACATCCTTCTCTTCTCTAGCTCGAATAAGGAAGGAAAACTTGCTGCAAGTAATCCGTCACCGATCCAGAAGTCCTTCCAGAATCTGATTTGCGTCCCTGAGCCGAGAACGCCCTTAATCAACTGTGAAGTATCAACATTAGAACTTGCTAGAAATTCCGGGACAGCAGCAATCTGTTTCCAGGCTCCCCCAATGGACAGCTTAGCCGGAATGTAGTTCCAAGCCCGGGTGTTACCATGAATTACCCAAATAACTTTTCGCCAAAGGCCGCATTGATCTACCTTAAAGCGCAACCACCACTTCGCTAGTAGGCTTAGATTAGCATCACGGAGCGAACCCAAGCCTACCCCCCCCCCCCCCGTAATCAACCGGTGCAATTACATGCTCCCAGGGCACCCAACTCATCTTGTCCGCGTCCTCACTACCACCCCAGAAAAAGGTCCTACAAATCCTATCCAAGCTTTTCAGTACTTGCGCAGGGGCTCGGAAAAGGGAAAAGTAGTACAATGGTAGTGAGTTAATTACTGCCTTCAACAAGGTAATACGGCCACCGAACGATAAACACTTAGCTTTCCAAATCGACAACCGCTCCTTAAATTTTTTGAAATCGGCTTCCAATTCTTCACTAGGTTCATGTTTGCGGCGACAGGAACCCCGAGATGGATAAACGGTAACCTCCCGGCTTTACAACCAAGTATCGCTGCCATGGATTCAATTTCCTCATCCGACACTCCTACCCCATATACACTGCTCTTTTTGAGGCTGACTCTAAGTCCAGAAACGAGATAAAAACACCGTAGTAGGCGTTTGAGATTCCTAGCGTTAGACGCTGCCCATTCACCGTAGAAAACAACGTCGTCGGCATAAATGAAATGGGTCAACAGAGGGCGAGCTTCATTAATAGCAATGTCGTGGAACACCCCTAGACAAGAGGCCCGATTCAATACACGTTAACGACTCCATAGCCAAAATAAAAGATAAGGGGAGATTGGATCGCCTTGTCTTAGTCCGCGTTGACAATCGAATTCAAAAGTAGGTGACCCGTTCACCAGTACCGAAGTACGCGCATTCCTTACAATTGCCATAACCCAACTTCTCCACTTAACTGAGAAATTCATGTGGCACAAAATGTCTTCTAGGAAGTCCCAACATAGTGTATCATAAGCTTTGTTGATATCGATTTTAAAGAAAAAACCGACCCTCTTACACTTCTTCAGATAGGAGATAGTTTCATTAAGTATTAGCGGGCCGTCTAGGATATTTCGATTCCCCAAAAACGCAGACTGTTTTTCGGACACGAGCATCTGCATAACGGTTTTAAGTCTAGCTACAAGAACCTTTGAGACTACCTTGTTGATGCAACCCCACCAGGCTAATGGGCCGGTAGTCAGACAGAGTCGATTGCTCCTTACCTTTCGGAATGAGAGCGATAAAGCGGGAAAAACAACCCTCAGAAAAACAGCCCTTTTCAAAAAATTCCTGGAATAAACGAAAGAAATCATGCTTAAGAACCCCCAGAATCGCTTTATGAATTTGAAATTCAACCCGTCCGGGTTATATTCATGAAAATCATAATCAAAATTTGTAAGTTCATTCTGTTTTTACAATTTACCAAAAACTAGTTCTAAAACCATACAACGTAACTCGCTTTACAGGTTTCCACTATCTAAAAATTAGAATTTAGAATCTTATTTATGTTGGGTTATATTCATGAAAATCATAATCAAAATTTGTAAGTTCATTCTGTTTTTACAATTTACCAAAAACATATTCTAAAACCATACAACGTAACTCGCTTTACAGGCTTCCACTATCTAAAAATTAGAAAAATGGCTTATGTATTATTGCGTTTTTATACGAAATTACAACAAATTACGAGGAATAGTGTGATCATGAAATATGGTCATAGATGTATGCATTATAAAAATTAGTAATCACTTTACCGGCATGATTGGGGTGAGGGACGTTTTGTGAAACATCCTGAGAAGAGCTGGGATTTCTGCCAAAAAGGAGGCCCTTGTAAATTTTCTCACAGACCCTGCGGAAGGGAGATCCACCCTGCGACCAGCAGATCTGCTTGTCTTTAGTTGGGAGAGGGGGAAACATGTTTGCGTGGACCTCACAGGGATATCTCCTTTGGTTGGGTTAAGGGAAACAGGGTTTGTAGCTAGGCAAGCATCATGAAAGGCGGGATCGAAGAAAGTAGATAAGCATGCTAAAGCTGGTGCAGAGAACCAGCATGTCTTTATCCCTTTGGCCTTTGATACCTTTGGCTCCCTAGCGCTAGAAGCTATTCGTTTCTTGACCAGGGTTCAAACCGGTCATTCACAGCAATAGTTCATCTCCAGAGGGGCAAGGATTTGTCATTGGTCGACTAAGGTTCGCAATTCAGAAAGGGGTGACGGCGCAGCTTGTTGCTCGTCTACCTTCTATTGTGATGTAACTTTCGTATTTTGTTTTAATGAAAGGAATTCGGTTTTAAATCAAAAAAAAAAAAAAACTTTTGATATAACCATTGACGCTTAATACGTATTTGTGAATTTATAATATTACTTAGAAATTAATAATCACTTTTTATATAAACACACACTTGAAGGTTCAGGTACAAAGATTATTCGTTAGAAGTGTGAGAAAGATTAGGCATGTTGTTTTGGATTGTTTTTGTTAAAAACATCAAATACAACACTTTAAAACACAATGCGATGTGTTATAGTCATGGAATTTAAAATACAACTAAAGCGCACAACTAAAACACAATAATTTAAACAAGTGTTCTTGGCATGGTGCTTTAAGCCGAAAATAATTTGTTTTTTTTAATTGTTATGTTTGGTGTTTTTAGCCTATACAGTCCAAAACATATACTAAGTCCAAAAAAATGTTGTCTACATATCAATTTTTAATCATTTTCATAATTCTCACGAAATATGACATTTATACGCTAATCTTACCCTAAACACACATACGTATTATATACGTGGGGAGTAATGAGTGACGTAGCCATTGTTAGTTTTTTTGTTTTTGTTTATGTGGCGACATTTGTATTTTAATGAAACTTCCTTAGACGGTCAAATGCTGAAATCATATTCTTTCTTTTATACGTGCTCCAACCGCGTATACGCTATCCATGTTTAATTAAACCAAGAAAAGCATCACTGTATAGTACTATTTCAACCCTTTACCTATCATGTAATTCAAGTTCACCCTTAAATGTACATATAGTTTCAAATGTTGTATAACAAATAGATGCATCAATCACTTGAGAACCCACGTATATTTGTCAAATACATTACATGTATGAAAGTTAAGGTATTTAAAACAATATAATATATATATTGATTAAAGATTTCTTGCCATAATAACATAATACCACCACAAGAAGCTTACGAATTTTATTACATAAGTGGACATTTCTGATGAAGTTATACATCTTGGACTAATTTCTTCAAATCATGTTTAACCGCAAAATTCTCCCTCATTCATGATCGATGCGCCTAATATGCGTTGATAAATATTTTGGTACGACATTCGTACGAGATCAAAATCTTTATGGGCCATATGAGATGTTATATTTTGAAAATTCAAATACTATTTATCTAAGCTTGTTTGGTTGGAAATATTAACCGATCAAGTGTAACCTATACTATTTTTTTCTCAACTAGTAAGTTTATACGGACAATGTTGCGTGGTATGCTATAAAATATAAAATATAACTTTCCTTAGTATTAGATTTAATTACACATATGATGCCCTCAGTTCAATCAAAAGTTGAAACTCAAAAATAAAGTCGTGATATGCTCAAAATGACATGAAACACGTGTTTAGGTCGATCTAGAAGTATAAAAACATTGACTGATGTTTTTTTTGTTGATAAACCGACACCAAAACCGATGTTGTTTAGTCGGTCTTAGTTTGGTTAGTTGCTG